>JAQNCA010000011.1:10158677-10175253 GCA_029783725.1 Acanthurus tractus
AAGAATAGTCTTATTTGAGCACTTATAATTGTAGATATCAGTATTATCCTTATTAGAAGTACCTTAATGATGTTTTTTGCAGTTTTGCCATGACATGGTTAATTGTTATTGAGATTACTTTGATCGTTTCCATACAAAAAAAGAAGGTAAATGTTTCCCCCACTATTCAATATTTACACAACCTGTACAATTATTTGTTTTTGTGTGGTTTTCTGTTCGTATGGTGTAAAAATTTGGGGATTATTTCAAAGAAAAGGGCCACAAAGAGAGAAAAAAATGGCCAACAATAATATTATGTATATCATTATGTATACAATTGATGCTATTCATATGTTACATTTTTTGTCAACCCACAGTAAATTTAGTCAGGCTATGCAGTTTCAGTGAAGATGTGTGTTTCCATCAACCTGGTCACCTTGTGAAATACATTTAGTAGCAACCCCTTATGTCAAATGTTAACAATTTTCATCCAGGTTAAGCAAACCAGTCCCATGTATGAATGATAAAGATGGAAAATAGCAATATTAACAAACATAACTGTACATAATTTAATAGAAAATTTTGTATGCATCAATATAAAGCGTTAAAAACACATACACATACACACAGGTAGGATTTTCAAATATCAGTAAACAAGTTTTGCGATGAATTAGGGTGCATTGAAAAATTATAAGCAGCGAAATTACAATAACCTTCACAACAATTCAATCATATAATATCACAGTATGATTCTTCCTATCTGTTTGAGAGCGAATCACTGACAAAAAGAAAATCGTGATTAGCAGTTTAATGCAAACTTCAAGAAATACTTAAAGTTAAAAACATGTCAAATATCTTTCCTCAAGAGAACCAAATGCAAAAATACATTTTCACACATCAGTCTGACAAGTGCATCGATCCCTACAGCTGACCGTTGTCATACTCTTATTGGTCCCGTGTGTCAGAATTCCTGACAGAAAAACACACGTCAGCTGAGGTGATACTTACATCCTCCACCTTTGGGATGTTCCAGTTCGCTAACTTGCCACAGCCATTCCATTGTGTTGTTAAAAATGTGACACAGCGCTTTGCTCTACATGAAGCTTTTGAACAAATGTGTTGTGGCATGCGTGTGTGCAGAGGAGCGAGGCTGGGACCAGCGTGGCCGTAAGGGATATAAAGACTTCTGGCAAGCCATGCTAACTCTGCATCAGCCGCCGACCGGCGCCCGCTGGCTGCAGAGCAGAGCAGCTGGAGGTGGTGAGGGCCAGATGATAGCAGGTTTACTACAGAGCCAGGTGCAGCTGTAAACTGACCCCAGCTCGCCTTTTGATGCATGAGGAAGCAACAGGAAGTCATGTGTTGGCACATACAGCGTACAGAAAGAGCATCTTCTGTTTGGTTGTGCTGTTTATTGCAAATGAGGAGGGAAAAAAAAAAACATGGTGGCTGATATGAAAAATGCAAACCTCACAGAGTTTAGGTGCACGCTGATACATTTTTAACTTTTCAATCAACCCTCTAGACATGAAAGCAGTTGAGGAGAAAAACAGAAGCGAGATGAGTTTCTTTTTCTCAAGGCTGGGAGAAGATTATAGAGATGCTTTTGAGTCAGTATCACACAGAAGAAAAGCAAGGGAAATAATTTCAGACTGCATTGGGACTAAATTGCATATGTACACAACAAAGTACAAATTATGTTTCCCTTCTCATACAGAGAAACAAGCAGCGCACGAGGGTGCAAAAAAAGAAATAAGAATCCAAAGCATATAGGTGTTTTCAGCAGTCAAATAACAGTTTGGTTATATGCGAGCTAAAATGTTGCAACGGTTGATTCCCCTGAAGCGAAAGTCTACATAAAAATGAGACATGACAGAACAAATGTTGCACCTTTTAATAAGGGGTTGCACCAATGCATTTCAGCTTCAAATGGATTCTCAATTAGATGAAACTACACTCGTTCTTGGTTTTTCCACAATATTGTGCTGAAAACCTCAGCGATATAAACAAAACATCAACACTGGGAAATATCCAGCGTACATTTGTGTGTGTACGTGTGTGTGTGCATGTGTGTGTGTGTGTGTGTTATATAGTTTCCTTTACCACAGTGATGTCTATCCCAAACATAGAGAGGGAACAGGATAGGCCGGGCCGACCATGGCTCTAAATTCTGTGTGCAATCACTGTTAGAGCCCAGGTCAAAAAAACGGGCAACAAAAACACAAATATCTCGTAAGTTTTTAACAAGGATTGCTGCTTAAAAATGAAGGATCACAATATACTGCCTCTATATGCAAATATCATCTATGTATACATGTAATATTGTATTACATAAATGTGTAGATAATTGAATTGATCTCAAAAAGCATGAAGAGTAGCTTACCTTAAAAAGAGAGAATCTAACACAATTCAAGGGAAACTTAGCAAAGACTCCTAAAACTAAACTTTCCCCTTTTATCACCAAACGTCTACACCTACAGTAAATTATCCTCAATTTCCAACACTTGAGTGAAAATATGAAAAAGCATAATTCTTAACATAATCAGTATACTGATTGGTAAACTATCATAATTAAGTAAACATGAGATTTAAAGAAAAAGAGGTTCAATTATATCACTTATGGTTAATAATATTTGTGTCTTAACTATATTTTGCATATTTTTGTTTGTGTGGTTTTTTTGTTTTTATGACTTTTTATTATCATTTTATTTATTTCTTAAATTGCTGTAAAACATATTGAAAGTTACATCCTGTCTGTCTGTTTACTGTACAAAGTGAAAACAGTTTTTAAATATATTATTTACAAGGAAAAGATTGAACATACAAATGCTGACACTGATTGATGCCCACTCCAAAGTCTGTCTCTCTGCTCCTTCTTATTCCCTCGTCATTCCCTGTTCTCCTGACTCCGTCTTATACCGTCCTGCTGATAATGGTTGACCTGAACTTTCAAAGTGTGTGCGTATAAAAATTCCAGAGATCCATATCTATTTATTAGGAGGGTCATGGGGGGATGGGTGGATGAATCTGGTTGATTTAAGGCTAACTCGATCAGTCTCACTTTAATGCTGTTTTTTCTGCAGAGCGAGGGAGGAGGAGAGGCTGTTGAATTTATGAATAGTTATCAGCAGGTTAGTGGGAGGGAAAAAAAACAGCCGTTATCATTCAATCCTGATTTGCTTCCTTTAATAGCCATACACACACACATGCATGTGCACGCGTGCATGCCAATCTTTTACACCGGTGCATTGAGATCAGGGTATAAGATAGAAGTCCGCAATGACAGAGATCACACTCTACACACTCGAGCAGCTTCAATCTCAGGCCAGCACTCTCTGCAATCTCCTGCAGCCCTTGAACTTCCGACACCAGCCAGCTAATCGACGATCAAACCTTTAAATAACTAATAGAGGCTTCTTTATTCTGTACAGTAAAAAGATGAGTCATCATCAGACAGCTGGGGGATGAGGGTTGGGGGGGTTGATCGGACGATAAGGCATGTCTACTGAGTGCCTGAAACTACACTGAGCAAAAAGGTCCTGTGCAATAAATGAGGCCTCTCCAGCTAAAAAGACTATCTACATCAGTCAAAGTAAAAAAGCCGCAGAGCTTTCGCCACACGGCCGCCTTCCTGACGCCTCGATCAGCGTTTAAGAGGCCTCTCTCAAACAGACATCCTCCTCAGCTCGGGCTTTTATCATTGTCACTCGGCAACGACACGACTCCTACACAAATTGTAGCATTTCGTCTACATAAACGACAAACACAAGGTCCAAACAAAGCTTCGCAGACTGCTTACATGAGTGAAAAGTTATGCCTACTGCGAGATACTAGTGAGAGGCCGAGAAAAGTAAGTGCCTGGTGACTGTTTTCATGTAACCTGAATAAAAGAAGTGGTCTAAAGGCTGTCGTGTCGAGAAGTGAGACATCTATCCGTGACAGTGGGACATCCTGAATACAGCTGCTTCATAAAGCACTGCCCGTACTCCACGTATGAAAGAAGTTTTTTACGAAGTTACAAAACATCTCAGACAACTGCATCCTTGTATCTAAACCATCGGCGGCAGCAGCGTCTCAGGCCTGCTGTAAATCTTTTACTGTAGTTTTGGCTCATAAATGTGAAGAGACCACGGAGCAGCCTCTTAGAGCATGCTGGTCCGTCCCAGGGCTCCCGTGAGGACCAGCACGCCAACTGGAGGATACGTCCACTGGAGACCATTAAGGCACGTCCTTCCTCTCAGCATCCTCAGCTTCTGACGAAACCTGGTGTTCACAGTAGCACAAGATCAGGCCGACAAAAACTGTGTGAGTGTTTAAGTAGGTGTGTGTGTTTGTGTGTGCGTGTGTGTGTGTGTGTGCACTTGATTTGTAATGTCTTGAAAGATCAAAGAAGGATCTGTCAGCTCTAAACGTGTTGTCGAGATCCTGTTTTCCACAAGTAGCAAATAAATGTGTGAGCATGGAGTAAAAGTATTCTGCAAAAAAAAAAAAAAAACACAACAGAAAAACAGGAGTAAAGGACTCAGTCTTTCTGGCATTTTGACTGAACTTAAAACAGCCTTCGTGCTGCCACCAGAGGCAGACAGCGTACAACTACAGATACTAAAACAGTAGTGAAATATTATACCAACAGAACATAAAACAAGAAAAACTGATACCATAAGCAGTGTTATTATAATCAGTACTAACATCTTTGTTATTCACAATGTTATCAATATTATTGTTGTTCTTATACCCTGTTTTTTTTCTATAAGAATATCTTATTATCATTCATGATTGTATTTCTCATAGCAAACAAGATCAGCTCTTTTGGCATTAGGGATGAGGAGGAGGAGTGGGGTGGGGGGGCTGAGAGAAAGAGGAGGGGGGGGGGAACAGAAGAGTGGGATGAGTGCAGGACAGGGAGAGATGGACAGGCCAGGCCAGAGAAGGAGAGAGAAGCACTAGTCATCTCCTCTGCAAAACGTGACAATGTCTCCTTTCTGCGGTGACATGGGGGCAGATGGGCAGTTCGCTCCTCTCTCCGCTCTCGCAGTCCTTCTTCATAAGCGCTCAGCGGGAGCTCTCAGACAGCCATCAAATCGCACCAGGCTCGCATGTCCAATATCGAACTAAGATGAGGTGTCACCTCTTTGGGGTAATAACCAAGTACATTGACTTCTGCCTCACTGGTGGATGAAATGATGGACTTGGAGTTGAGTGCCTTTGTGATGCTGAGGGGAATGTTAATTGACTGTGTTTGGACATAAAAGAAGTGTTGCTTTGGCCATTTCTGAGAGAGGGTTAGCATCCCACACCTCCTCAGGGTGTCCTGATTTTTTACCCATATTTTCTTGCAAAAATCAAGATATTTTTTTCCCCCTCTGCCCTTAACTTTTATTTAGCTATTTCAGTCTCTCCCTTTCAGTCTTTTCCTCCTCTAGCTCTCTCCTCTCTTACCTCATTTTGCCGTCCCAATATGGGCTAGGGTTGCAGTGTGTAGACGGTGTCTTTAAATCATCCCTGATCTCCTAACACTACATGCCTCTATTCCTCTCCTCCTTCTCCCTTGCCATTGTCCATTTCCTCCTCCCCCTTTTTTTCCCCTCTCACACATCAGACTCAATGCTGGAGAGTTTCTCGTACACATGGCCATTGCTTCCATTGAAGGGACGTGGGGGGCCGACCCCCAGCATGGAGCCGTGGTGGTTCATTCCACCGAGGCTGAGCTCTTTCGGGAACCGGGGGGTCACGTTGGACATCACCCCGGCCGTGGCAGAAGCTGGCAGATATGAGGCCGTACTCATCTGGCTCCTGAAGTCACTTCGGCTGTTTTTGGCAACTTCATGCTGCTGCTGTTGCTTTTTCATGTAATATTGTTTGGCTCCGTGCATCAGACACTGGTCATCGCCAAAGGTGGGTATAAAGGGGTTTTGGTTTACCCGGTCAGGGTAAAGAGATTTGGATAAAGAAAATGCTGCCCCACCTCCTCCTTCCATCAAAGACCTATCCCTGTCTCTCATGTCTCTCTCTCCGATGGAACGGCGGTGGAGGCCCTCGCCGCCTCTGAACAGGCCAAACGGTGAGCCGGGTCCCTTTCGGCCCTCACCTCCGTAAAACAACGGGTCGCTGTCTCTTTCCCTCTCTCTCGCTGAACCCCCGTGACGATCAAATATGTGTGCAAATGGGCTGCTGCCCTCCATGTAGCGTTCTTTCTCCTTTAAGCTAACACTCCTGGGTGGGGGCAGCATCCCTCCCATACCTGCACTACTTATTCCTCCACCTCCTCCGAGGCCCCCCAACAGACTTCCCATCCCACCTGACTCCTCTTTCTGAAGGTCAACAAATGTGTCATAGGAGTGCTGCCGTCGAAGTGGTTTGCCTAATCCTCCGCTCTTCCTCCTCTGCTGGCCCTGAAGTTGAGACTGAGGGCCCACGCCCATTCCTCCTACTCCTCCTCCTCCTCCCCCACCGTTCCCTCCCCCCATCTGTTCCAAGAGGTGGTTGTTGTCCTCACTGATATCATAAAGGTTTCCTGTCTTGTTGCAACTGTCGCAGCGCATGCAAGTCGCAGAGCTCGGGCGGCTGCTTCCGCCTCCTGAGGACACACAGCTCATACCACCGCCATACCCACTGCCGCTTCCTCCACCGTGTATGGACATCTGCTTGCCCACTCCTCCCCCGCCAGTACGACAGTTCCTACACTCCCAATCTCCTCCTGCCAGCCCAGATCCTCCACCGCTCTTTGAATCTGACTTTTTGGGTTTGCTCTTAAGGAAGTCATCCACTGGAACCAGGGAGGTGCAGGCCCCAACACTTCCATCTCTGTTCCCAGGGCCCTCCGTCAGGTCCACATGTTCCCACTGAGGAACGCCCTCTTTGGGCCGAAACTGGTCCAAATAAAAATCCCTTACGCTCTCCTTTTCTCTGAAGAGATAGTTCCCGTCGTTGTTTCCTCCTCCTCCACCTCCGCCTCCTCCTCTCTTGCGTTCAGAGGGCAAAAGCGGTGGGGAGGAAGAGCGGTGGCCATGGTAGTGGTGGTGGCTGATGTGGTACGGTTTCCTCCTGTAGCCGAGCTCAATCTCGTCCAGCTCCCGTCTGGACTTGGCAGAGGCCGGCCTCTTTTTCAGGCTATCCCTGTACTGTTTGCGTTTCTTGGCATTCCCTTCCAGGTTTCCATAAGTTACAGTGTGTGTTGAAATATCCGAGACATCTGAACGTATATTCCCATCATCATCTCCTCTCCCTCCACAGTAGTTCTGCCCAGGGATATAAGTGGAACTTGAGGCGCCTCCCTTGAAGGAGAACTTCCCGTACAGGTCTGGTAAGCCTCCCTTGAAGCTCTGGCCTGAGGGAGGAGTCTGTCCCGACAGCAGGTCAAACTTGCTCATGTTCCTGTGGGTCAGCGCTGAGCAGGGCTGAGTGGTAAAAATAGGGGCCACCCCACCACCCAGACTGTCACAGTCGAACATGCCACCCTCCAGAGAACTAGCGCTGCCCAAACTATGCGGCCTGTTTGGAGAAGGTCCGCTAAGCCCTAGTGTTGAGCCATGGTGGTGCATGTAGTGGTCCTGGTACAGATTACTGTCCTTCAGGTGTATGTTGCCAAACGTCCTCTCCACCTCACTGATGTAGTCACTGAACATGTTGTCTTCTGGTAGGTAGGGTGGCTTGCAGTCCGAGTGGCCCGCCAAGCTGCGCCGGTGTTCAGAGATGTCATAGACGGAGGATTCACGGCGGATGAAGTCCAGAGCGCTGTGTGGTGAGCCGTTCACCCCGGACAGGGAGGCCATGTTCTTTGCGGTTCGTAAGAGGCGCATAATGTTGGAATGGGTGTTGTTCATGGTGGCTGATGGGGAGTTCAATGCTGAGCTGCTCTTCTCCTCAATCTGGACCCCATGGATGCAGCTGTAGATGCCCTGCGAGGGGAAACAACAGGCAAGAGGTCTCACTGAAGAGTCAACATTTCAAAGACACAGTAAATTTTGAAGGTTCTATATGCGAGTTTGAACATTAATACAGCAGCATGCAAAGATACCAGTAATGGCTTCCTGAGCAGAGAACCAGGACACACTGCTTGTGTATGTGTGTAATAGTCCAAATTTCTCAGTTGTTTGTTTTGGCAGCTGGTCCGGCAATGCCTGCATGTGAATGCATGAGTGTCCCTCCCTGTGAGACTATCGTTCCACTTTGTGTTTATTAAGAGACAAAGACAGTGACCTCCAAGACAGCAGTGCAAAAAGGCACAAAAGCAGTTGAAGGGATTCAAATTCAATTAAATATCATCAAACTTATGGAAAGTATAATTTGCTTGATGCTTTTTGCAGACATCATTAGTATGATAGTTAGCAAGCCAGTACGTCTGTTGCGTAGGTTTAGGTCACTCAGCAGATCAGAGAATTAGCTCCTTAGCAAGCTTTATACCTTACTATTGTACAGTGAGGAAAAAAAGGATGTTATTATTTTCACAACCGACTCTGTGAATTAACACTTTGGTTTGACCAAACTGGAGTTGCCGGTTCTTGGAAAAGTAGCACTTGAAACCAAGATGGTTTTGGTGAGTTTTAGCTAGCTTCAGTTCAGTCTAAAAGAAGTGTGTTTTACACTGATCTGTGAGGTAAAATTACTGTTTTTGTCAATAGAGTCTGAAGGCTCTGGAGAGTAATACATTGGCTTTTGCTGGTTAAAAGGAAGTGTAGCCAACATGCCCATTTATCTTGTCTGAGAAGCTTGAGCTCTCTTGCGACATCTAGTGGCAGTGAATGCTTTTTATGTTGACTAATAACATTGTGTTCCAAGTTGACAAAAACATCAGACTGCAGTTGTGCATACATGAGTGAGCACGGCTCTTTCTGCTGTTGCTGTTGACAGCTTGCTCAATAAATACAAGACACACAGAGCAAAAACAGATGTACACTTGACATATATTATAGGTAATAACTTGTCGTATATTTGCAGGCGTGAGATAAAGTGAGACAGTGTATGTGAGCATATAGGATGATTCAGAGGAGATAGTGTAGCTTGATGATTGATAAAAGCAAAGGGACTATAAAAGCCCATGGGTCCCACTGGTCAATACCTTTAATCAATGTGATTAGAATTCAGCTGAACAATATCCTCCAGCACTTAAAAACCTCTGGTCCACTACCTCTCAACGCCACAGGCCGCTGCGAAGAGAGAGGCCGAGCCAAGGAGACAGTGGCTGAGCGTCACAGTGACAGAAAGATAAACTGCTTCATTTGAATCCGGTGATGTACGATACAATATTCAGATAAAAATGGAAGTACAGGGGCAGAGCAGACCAGGCGTGACGGATGGGGACGGTAAAGGATCAGATCAATTCCAAACAATGATTTTACTCGGTTTTTCTAAACATCTGTAGATGACTATGGAAATAACAGGACAGTTTGGCTGCTGTGAAGGATCAGAGATCAGCTGACCTCCATGCTGCTTACTGCTGCAGAGGTCAGGACTCTGCCAAGAGGTTAGGGGTCAGCTGGCTGTCAAATATTCTCTGCTGTGAAGCTACAATTCTTCCCATCCTCCTCCTTTTGTCAGCTAATACGACTTGTTGACCCTCAGTTCTTCTTTTTCCTGACCGCTTGTTTCTGGTAGATAACTGGCTACATGGACAGTGTCTGCATTGCAGCAAAAAAGGCCCTAATCCCTCATTCAGGTTTTATAGATGATCTTATTAGTTCTTTCAATTTCACAGACTGTTAACAACCAAGTATGTAAAGCTTGACAGTGGCTACAAGCAGGAGAGGTTAGCATAAATACAAATGACTCAACAGTATTGGAGAAATATGGGATTTGGACAGGATCTTGAAGTGGAGGACAAATGTAAACGCCCACATGTGTGATGTTTCAAGGGGTTTTTTTTTCTACTTAGAACCATCTTTCAATGTTTATCTGGTGCTTCTCTGTCTCATCTGTGTTTCTTTTTTCCATCTGCCTGTTTATATAATTTGTCACCACTTCATCTCTTTTGTTTTTCTTCTTTTATTGTCTTGATTACACCCCACCTGCTGCCAAATCTGTCACATCAAGCCGTCTTGGGTGGAACTTTCCAGAAGCATCCGCCCAACTCTTAGGATGGTCTCCACCCTTTTTAAATTCACCCGCATAGACAGTGAGGTTGCGTTGTCCTGAGCACTAATGGCGTTTGAGGGCAAGTGTGGTTTTAAGGCTCTTAATATCAGGCACATACACACACAAAAACACATACGCAACAACCATGAAAGGGGGGTAATAAGCTAATACCGTAGTGCATCAAATCTTGGACATGTAACAAAGTGATTGCTGCTTCGCATTCGACAGCAGATTTTGTCTACTCCACATGCCCACATAATGTAACAGTTGGCAGATTGGTGCCAGCCCAGTGCAACAGTGGCTGATTATTCTGGCAGGATGTGTGAATAGCAATAACTGTGGCCTGAGGGTTCCTAAGAATTTTCAATCCGCTGCGGGATCAGAGCAAAATCTATAAGTGATTACACTGGTACAGAGAGGCGGGAAATCAACAAATAACTAGCTGCACCCTCTGTGCAAATGCACATACAGAGCCTACTGTACACGCGGTGGCTCTTAATTCAATACTGCCTGTGTGTGGTCTATACATAGACTTTATACATGGACCACACACAGGCAGTGATGCTTAATGCAAATGAATTAAGCCATGATGTGATGTGAGGGCTGTGAAAGGAGGGGTAAATTAACCTATAATACATTTACTGTTTTAAAGTCATTAGAGGCTTTTTAAATCGATATAATTAATTTGTTTCAGTGTTGCGGGTTGAACCCCGAGGAGCAGGTAGCCAGGGGAGATACGCACACAAAGCCAACGGGCCCCTCTGAGGGGGGAAACGCTAACCGACCATGAATCCATGACCGACGTCACGTGACTCACGTCTACCGTGACAGATGTCTCATTTTTTACAGCGCCGAGCTTAAATGTTAATTGCAGCAATAATAATAAAGTTTATTGGATTATGCTTGAAATTAATTAAAAAAAAAAAAACTGAATCAATCTGAGTGGCAGAGCAAGAAAAAGTAAAGAAAAAAGAAAAAGAAGAAATGGCCGTGGCTGGAGACAAAAAGCTCAAGTAAATGAGGAGGAAACAATGTGAGGCAGTGAAAAGATAATAAACTGTAATTTCCACTGTTGTTGTTTCACAAGGCCAGAGCTCTGTGCTACATATGCAAATGAACCATTGAAATGAATATTTCCTCTGAACATTTTAACATACTGGCTGTTTTTGTGGACACGCAGAGTTCATTTAATGTTGTCACATTGTAACAAAGACAGACATAATGTCTGTAAATGAGAGCGATCACTGAATGTTGCACAAAGCAGAATTGCTTCCAGATTTCCCTACAAATTATGATGTAATCATCAAAGACAACACCGAGCAGCCATGGAAATGAGAAGTCAACTGACATTTTAATAACTGATATTTTATGTTCCCCCTACATAAACTGACGCAGACACGCACACACACAACCATAAACAAGGTGACAGCAACGACGTAAAATTAACACCATACAAAATAATCAAAGTTGGGCACTGGAGCGTTATATTAAAGCAGAGAGGGGAAAATGTTATGTTGGGGGGTTTTTTCCCGTAGCCTTGCTTTCTTGGCACCAGCAGCTCCAGCACCACAGCAGCATATCAAATGGCAGCAGTGTGTGGCTCTCTGCCGTAAATTAGCCACGTGGTTTAGCCTGCAGCGGTTCACCTTCAGAGGCACGCGGTGAATTACACCGAAGCCATGTCAAAACAATTGGAATGCAAATCAAACACCTCGGGGGTGACTTTGCTCTCCTGGGATCCAGTAATCTACCCTCTCCGCTTCTGTGGCTGATTTTTGTTGAGTGAAATATTGATTTGGGCTCAACATTTGGTAAATATTTACCTCATGGGCGTCAGGAAGGCCCAAGCATCAAAACAAAAGGAAAAGCACTTCTATTTCTGTTTGTGCTTTGGAAATGGGAGCTCAGTTTGGTTTGGACACGTCAGACGCATGCTCATTTACGACTGTCGCTTCTCTGAAGCCTCAGAAAATAAAGCCCTTGATTACAGAGACATTAAAAACAATAAAGCTGATGATATAAAGATAAATCAGCAAATATTAAGCGTGACTTTACAGATAACAAAGTGTCACTACCACAGCAGTAAATCTAGAAAATTAACACCTGAAATGAAAAATGTAAATAGAAAAAAGTCTATCTGGTAAGTAAGTGTATATACTAATTTTTTACTCTGCCTTTTTTGTCATGCAAGTATTTCTCTTTGTTTACCTGTCTGTCCAATCAATACTTTATAGCTTTATTTACATCCTGGTCCCTATTGTCCCATCAACCCCTTTTTCCCATCTTTCATTTTCACTTAAAAACACCAGCCTGAAGTATGTATACTTCATGACCTGCAGAAAGGTAATACTTTTCATTTGTTATCTAATTTTTCACTCATATCTGTAAAAGAGTGCTAATAATAATAATGATCAGGTTTCAGCTTTTGCAATCTGATGGGTTTCATTACCACAGTTAAGAGACACTGTTATATGCTAAAAAAAATCTAGTTTAACAATAGCAAAAGTCAGCAAAAATGACTCAGTAATGTCTAATAAAGTTTCATTGTGATATCGACGTAAAGTTTCCATCAATTAGCCAACAAAAGCTACTGGCTCCACTTCAACAAGTAAGGCTGCAGCAAAAACTAGTGAACTGAGCCAGGATGTGCTCTATTGTTTCAGATTACAACTTTTCTGAGTAGATAAATGTGGTCTTCCTTTTTTCAGAAATTTTAGAGCTGAAATTCTCAACTTTCTTGACTTTGTCATCTTGTATTTTGTGAGACAAAGATGGTGGAGTAGTTGAGTGGAAGCTACCATATATTTTTATGTGAAAAAATGTGTCAGGGAGCAAAGTGTGATACCTGGCTTCCTATTTGTTTTTGACGCGTGATGCGTGGTGTGAAATTTATTGGTAATGTGAACCTTTTTGTTAAAAAAACTTGTCAAAAAGAACAAGCCATGGCAATATGATGGACATTCCTGTGTGGAGAGTGTCTCTAACAGGTCATCGTATATGTGCTATTTTCTCAGTTTTATTGCACTGGTGGAAGAATATATGATTAGTAGGTTAATCGTGACAAAATTCTGTATATCAGCTTTGAGGTCTGAGCATATCCTGTCATCCCTTCCCTCTTTGTCTCACCCTGCTGATGGAGAAGACGAAGCCAGGCTGGCCGGAGCAGACGCCCATGAAGCAGAAACGTAGCTGCCAGTAGAACCAGTGCTCGCAGATGAAGGTGATGAGCGATAGAGCCATGGCAGCACCCAGCATGTAGAAGACACCGGCCATGTTGTCCACATCCAGCTGACTGGACATCACCTCGTTCTTCTCATGGTGACAGATGCCTGTCAACCACAGGGACTCCAGCTCCTCCATCTCACCTGGATGGGGAAAAATGTAAAAACAGTGAATGGAAAACAGGAAGGACAGGGGGAGGGAGAGAGCAAAAAGGTTGAAAAACAGATGATATGAGGGAGGGGTGGATGAGAGGGTCGGAGGAAGTTAATGGGACAACAACGATAAGGAAGCGGGATTCAGGCAAGGAAGGAGGGAGACCCACGGATGGACAAAAGAAGAAAAAGAAGAGGAGACAGAGAACAAGGGGATGCTGACGCTATGTGGAGAAGTGTTTTTGTAACTCATATGGGATTTGAAATAAAGAAAGTGGTGTGAAAAAAGTGGGAAGGAATGTAAAATATAAAGGAAAGAGGAGGGATATGATGTAAGAACAGGATGGGTATTGGAGGACACGAGGGATGGAGAGATGATGCAACAGAACAAGAGAGGAGGGAAGATGGCGGGCAGGCGGGGGGAAGGCGGGGGTCAGGGGACTTAGAAGTGAAACACAGCCTTGAATTTTGCAGTAGATATTATTGCAGACAGGAAAAAAAACAAAACACGCGCCAAATACTTGTGTGCCTTAAAGTGTTTACCACATGTCAACATGTGCATGCTTCTCTGCAAATGTTGGTATATATATGCATGAGCATGTATGTGTGTGTGTGTGATATGTGTGTCCATGTCTCTGAAGCTGAGCTTCTGGTCTCTTTTGTGGGTCACCTTCTGTTTCATCACGAGCTGTTCTCTATCAAAGCCGACCGTGGCGGACAGGAGTCGCTTAATTAATCATACATTCAGCCGCTGTTGCTGCACGTCAGCACAACTCTTGTGCCCCAGCGCTGGCTGGTCTCTGAGCATTAACAAGGAGCTCCACAGCATACAAACTCAGGGAGAGGCACCACACACACACATACTTATACACACACACACACATGTGCATGCAGGCAAAAGTACAGATGTAATCATATGGCAGCCACTACTTATAAGAAGCTGACTGTGGAAGCATAAATTTTTAGCTTGAAAGTGTTGTGTAACTCTGACATTTGTTCAATTAGATCAGATTAAACATGCAATACGTAATTCCTGCCTCTAGAGGTCTCTCAGTCAAAACTATGAAAACAAAAGACGTAGTTAGATGACGTAGATCACGACGTAGGATCATGGGATTCGTTTTTTCATTGTTAATTAGCAACAGGTGACCGAATGAAACACAGTATGTCCTTAAAAAACATTACAGATTGATTGAGCTTGATAATTGTTGATCACAGTTTTTATATTGTAAGTGCACAACTCAACAAAATATTAAACACTCATAAAGTGTTTGTTAAATTTAATTTGGAAATATTTGATTGTTTCAAAGATAAAAACGACTGATTTATTTTCCAAGTTTATTTTGTGATCTCATTTGTTCATTTAATAAAATCTAATATCAAAACAATAAGGATCTCTTGCATCTGAAAGAAAATGCAAAATTTTTCATGTTCATGCCATTGGAAGTCAAGAGGAAACATGGTGAAGGAATGCTACAATTATTCTTCACTGAATTCAAATCCAGGTCAACACAGTTACACTCTGTGTGCTCTGGGCCGCAAGGAGGTCCAACACTGAAAAAAACGTTTTTTTTAAGAAGAAAAAATGCATTGTAACATTTCACAAGTCAAATCAGTTTCAGGAGGTCAATGCAAAAAATCTGACGGAAATCATTAAGTTAGGCAGGAAGAAATTTTTTTTCCAGAGCAGCCATAGTAGTGCTTTATACTGATGAATGTGCCCACAAGCAGCGGAATCTAACTTTTCCTGAGTATAACAACCCAGTCTCAACCATATTAGCATACCAAAAAGCCTTTTGCATTGCAAAAATTTTGTCTTGTCATAGCAGGAAAAGTGCAGATGGCACTGATAATATTTAAGATGCTTAGTTATACAAACCTGACGCTAAGGTCTGGTCTACACTTAAATGGGTATTCTTGAAAACTACATTTTCTTCAGTGTTTTTGGCCTCTCATCCAAATCCAACTAAATTTAATGTCACTTAAACAGAGATTTTCTCAACTGTTTACCTGTGAAACAGATGGTTTGATGAGTTTGATGAAGGATAATATCATCAACTCACCGCGCACGCCAACAGCGTGTTTGATAGAAAAGAGTGAACAAACAGGCATAAAATCAACCCCAAATCTATCACTTGTTAGTTACTGTTGTTGGTATTTTTAAGTTAACACCAGATGAATGCAAGGTCACTGCGTTTGCTAATAATGTTTATTACTGGTGTTTGACATATGCAGATTTAGACTTTCACACCATCATCTAGGCCCAACTGGATATTGAAAGATCTGGTTTTGGAGTGAGAGGTCAGCTGAATTACAAAATTAAATAGGATAGCTGCAGACTGTAAGTCCAGTTAAGTCCATCAGCTCATGACTGTTACTACCTGTTGTATTCTTTCCAGTTTCCCCTGCACTTACTTTTAGTAACTTTCCATAAACTAAAAACAGAAAGCACAAATTGCAAAAAATAGTTTGGAGTGTTCATACCTTGTACTTTAGCAGTTTGGGTGCCCAAACCTGCAACAACCTGAGACTAAAAACTACAAGAGTGATGTATTATGTCTTTCATTTAATCTAAGAGCGGATGATCGTTAAATTCAACATGAACTGTAAATGTCTAAACTTTCCATCCAGCAGCGATTAGAAAACACCAATCAAGAAACTGCTGTTTCTTTTTCATGACAGCTGTGATTATATTTTGCTCAGGTCTGCGTCAAACTACCCAGACTCCCTTCCAGCCTTGGTACCAGGCCACTGGGCTCTCCACGTGAGCCTGATGGCTTTCTAGGCCACCAGGAGGGGAGTGGATGGTGAGGCATGGCAAAGTGACATTGGTACCCTGTGAGGGGCGAGACAGAGCTGCCTGGTTCCTGTAGGAATGCGTCTGCAGTCACAGAGGGGGACGTTAACACCAGCAGACCCATATTTAAACACACATACACACATGACACACACAAATCAGTCCAACCTACCTGTTTGATTTTTTTACCGAGCTAAACAAACAAATAATCAAACTCAAAATCAATGAGCCAGACACAATACACACGCATACTCTCACTGAACTGTATGTAGGTTGATAAAAATAAACCTGTGTCATAAATAGTCAGAATCTTTACACCACACTCTCTTTATCTCTCTAACACACACACACACAC
>JAQNCA010000011.1:10222621-10236715 GCA_029783725.1 Acanthurus tractus
AGGCGTTCTCACACACACACACACACACACACACACACACACACACACACACACACACACACACACACACACACACACAAACACTTAGCACAGACAGATGCAGTGTAAGACACACATATAAGTGCCGAGGCGCGTTCGTTTCTGATACAGCCTGTGAGCACAAGCCGCCATCATTGCCATGCGCTGAAATTACGTGTTGATGACAAGCCCTCCCCGTCCGTTCCCCCTGCGTTCTTCGCTCTGTCCCTCGCTGGCTCTGTCGCTCCACACACATATACACACTTATCATCTCTACCTCAATTAAACCTCCCTTCACTCCGCGTATCTTCTTTTTCCCCTCTGCTTCGCTCTTCTCGTGCCTCATCATCACATTTCTTATCATGGAAGCCTACTTATCTTTAATCAAACACATACAAGCTTAATTAGCTGGCACATTTGTCAGACCATCATCTAATTAACAGTGACCTTATTTTAAGTACTTTTTTGAACCTTAATTAAAAAATGCACAGGTCTTCATTAAAATATTTGACTAATTTTTTTTGCCTCAACATCATTTTGATTGCAATGTGGCTTTTCCAGCACGACCGCCGCGCCCTTCCAGGAGGAAAAAAAAACGAACAAAAGGAAGAAACAAAAACCCAAAAATAAACTGTGAGAAGCAAATTAAACTGTGTGAGAGGCACAATGCTGGAGAGGCTGTTTTGTTTAACATTTTGACATAGTCATTGCATTCAGACAGTGTCTGAATGGGAGTTAATGCCACTTAACACTCAGACACAGGCACAGACACACAAATGCACAAATCGTTTCTCTCTGGCCCATTTCTGCTCTAAGTTTAGCAGACGACCCACCAAGGGGCCTCCGCAGTCTGATGCTTTTCCTGCTGCTGCTCTTGTTTGTCCCCTGGTCCTTATAGGATGGTAACAGTTCTTTCTCTCAGTGTCTGGTGGAGTTAGACTAAGGAGACTAAATAGGGTGGCTGAAGAAAAGGGGCAGTCTACAAAATACCAGGACATTACCTGGCTTTTAAATCTGTATTTTTGTCTTTGACAGTAGATAACTGGCTGAAGCTAAATGATAAATAAGTTTGAAAGTGAGTACATAACCCATGTGCCACTATTTAGAATATTATATACAAGTAATGACTTACACTTAAAAGTGAATAAAACAAAGTTGTTTTTTGTTCAAGGTGTTTTTTCTCACATTTCTAAGCAAGAAATATATACATTTTTTAATTTTAACAAAATCCTTCTGATTTATTTTTATGAACCTGGGGCCCTAACTCAAGCTGAAAATGTTTGCATGCCTGACTAACGAATTATTCATGCTGTGACCACAGTCATTCCATTAAAACATTAATATAACCACATAATAAAAAGCACCACAACACCCAACAAGCGAGCATGGCGAGAACCACAGGCTCTTTTTCTAATGGATTTTATAATGTACATTTTTGTTTTGATTTTTAAAAACACCATCCATTGACATGAAATAACAGCCTCTTGTCGATGAGACTGGTTTAGTAAAAGAGCTCCAACAGGCTCAGTGTGCCTGGCCGGCTGGCTAGCTAGCAATCCCGGTAAGCACTAGCATCCTGTCGAAACTCATATAAAAACAAACAAAAAAATGTAACAAAACCCAAAAAAACTTGAGTTTTAAGGTATGCAAATTTTAGCATTTGGCCAACGCCTGAAACGCCTGAAAGGGGATAACCAATCAGAGGCACATAAGGGGCAGGTCTTGCAATAAAGTATATTGGTTAGCTGCATCTAGTGAGTCAGCACAGCTTCCCCCATCAAGAATCATACAAGACCACAGTGATCGAAACACACATTTTAGAGCTTCTTTTTTCTAAAAAGAACTAAGCCCCACAGTGTCAATATAAAAACAAAAGTACAGATTTAACCTTAGATCACTTAAAAATGATTCCAAATGCCAAAAACAACTTCCAATATTCATGTTAAACACTAAAGCCTCCTGATAAGATGGTTGGTTTATAATACAATGTTGTATTTAGGGTCTTTGCTGTTTTCTAGCTGTTTAATTTTTTTATGCAGCAACTCTCACAAAAAAGAGCATTACTTTTTTTTTTTTTTAGACAAGCAGGAGGATAAATCACTGGGTTGGGAGTGGAGGTAGGGACAGTAAAGATGCTGAGGTTCAAGAGGACCGCAGAGTGTCCCACAGCGGCTGTAAAGTGGTTTAGGGAGTCAGGGAGGTGAGCATGCTTCTGTAGTCAGACATCTTTCTCTTGCTCCAAGAAAAAAGGGGAGGAGGGGAAAGGTGACAGCAGGTTGAGCAGGAGGGAAGAGGGACAAGTGGCAGGGGGGGTAGTGCGGGAGCGTGGGGGAGTGAGGGAGGGAGTGGGGGCAGCAAGGTCCAGATGAGGGATGTTATTAATCCATTTATTCCCCGTCCACTCACTCCGTCTGTCCTCTGCTATCTCCTCCACTCCTGTCATATCTGCTGATTTCAATCTCCTTCCCCGACATGTCCTCAGCTCTCGGCTCTCTCACTCTATTATCCCCCTCTCTCCCTCCTTCACTCTCCTCTTCCCTGCTGCTCGCCTTCCTTCCTGCTCCCTCCTCTCCATTCTTTGACAACCTCTCGAACTTTTTCTTTCCTTCTAGCCATAGTCTTCCCTGCAAAGTTTCTCTCCGCTCTCTCCTTTTGTTGGTGTCTTTCTCTCCTCTCTCCATTTATCATCCATCCCAGGGTGCACCTGGGCTGCGCTGTCAGTTGTAGGCCGAGAGCCATCATCACGCTGGGGCTGTTTCTCGACACTTCACACTATGAAAACTGAAATCCCTCTCACTAACATGCGAACATGAATCCACTATCAGGGTTTTGTCGCTTCACCTCAGCATTTATCTCCATTTTAAAGTTTATCTACGATACATCTGTACACACGAAAGTGACAGTGAACGCTGATTAACTTCCTGATTCCTTTGCAACAAGGTAAGAGTCTGTAGCTGACAGGTCGACAGTTCTGAGGAATCAGATTGTTCTCCAGCTACGTCCTCTCTACTTGATGGATGCACCATGAAAACCGCTCAGCTTTCCTTTCCTAGAGTCAGCATAAGTGCACTGACCGCCTCGTTTCCACACACTTCTGTTTTGTCTTTGTTTCCCTCAAATATACAAAGTACATCACCAAGTGCTCCCTGTGAGGAAATGCATTCATTTACAAATGGATATAAAATGGATATATAATGCCAAGGTACAGACGATCATTTTATCTTTTTTTGGCGTCCAGTCTTAGAATATTGCACTAAATGTAATCGGGACAAACAGAATGATGAATGGTGACAAATACTAGCAAGGAATTTGGTCAGTTAGGTGTGTTGTCAGTTCACTGAAATATTTTGTTTAAAAACATTTGAGCTACCAAGCATGTCAACTTTTTTTTTACTCCACTAATTAGCCGACACACTTACAGCACAGTCCTCTCAAATACATTCTGTTATGTACATTTTTTAAAATCAGCACTTTGACTAAAATATACTGAAAAATGTATTTGAGCCAAAATGCAGATTTGAAAAAAAAAAAGAAGAAGATGAAGGGATTTTGCAAACACAGATCACAGAGGCCACTAGGAACACAAGGAAACAATAAAACTTCAATTGATTTATATACGTACACAGAGCTCTGTGGAAATGAGGTGTGTTGGAAGAAACGCTTGAGTTGCTGGAGGATTGTTTTTTATTTTCACTGGCCAAATAATGTAAAAAGCCTTTTGTTTGCTTCCTGAGAGCTTATGTACATATGGGTCATTTGTCCGTTTATGTTAACTGAGGCATATAAAAATATTATTCATTTTGTTAAAAAAAAAAAAAAATTAAACCATAGCCCTAACCCTTTCTTTTTTAAAAAATATTATTTTTAATTTTTAAGTCCAGGCTACAAAGCATTTGCTTATAAAACCTCTGGCCCTTGGACAAATGTATCTTAGGACTCCCGTGCTACGGCAACGAAGCGGAGGCCAAGGTCAACATTTACTCTGTCTTAGCCTCTAGAAATGTGTGAAACGTGCAACCACCCAATCTTCAGAGGATAGCGAAAGAGCAAGGGGTGAGGAGGAGGAGGAGGAAGGGGATGCGGAGGGGGAGAGACAAGCGCAGAGCAAAGAGAAATAGAGTGAGAGTACAGTTGATATGTGCTTCTGTGTTCTTTTCCTTGCAACACGATAAAGGCTTGCTCTCAGTCACTGTCAGCGGCGAGACCACCCTCTCTATCTCCGCTCCCCCTCCCTCCCTCTTCCTCGCCTCTTCAATCTCATCCCTCCCAAAGCAAAGACTACCCTATCAACTCCCCGTCTATTATCTACTCCGCTCCCCCCCACCCCACCCCCCACCCACCTCGTCCTCTGCATTTTTACATTTACATTTCAGGCATTTAGCTGGCGCTCTCATCCACGGTGACCTAACAAGTGTGACTGCAGAGTGTGAGAACTGAGGAAGGTTTATGTGTTTCTTCTCTCACAATCTCCTCGGTCCTTCTCTCATCTGTGATTCACACAGACCACCCCGCCTCCGTCTCCAACACCCCATCCCTCACTCTGTAAGGCTCCCCCACTGAGGTTCTCCTTTCATTCACTGTGACGAAAATTAAAATTCAAATCTGCTTTATTGGCGTGACAGTGGTGGGGGGTTGTCGCCACAACAGAACATGTTAGAAGACGGGCTAAGACAATAAGCCAATCTGTATGCTCTTCTTCTCCTACCTCGCTCACTCCAGTCTTCCCCTCCCTGACTAACTAACCCTGTCTTTGCTGTGAAAAGCCCTGCACAGGTTCGTCTGAAGATGCTAACGCGTTGAGACACTCCCTCATTATGTCACCATCAGATCCTTGCCTGGTGTGTGCTCACGGTTACCTGTCTCCGTGTGTGTTCTTGTGCACACCTGTATGCATGCATTTGTCCTCATTAAAGAAAAAAAGTGGAACCAGTGGAGCTTGAAAAAAGAGGGCAGACAACCAAATGGCAGAGAGTCAGAGCAGGATGTACCACAAATGTGAGAGGTTGTCTAGTTTGAGGACAGACGCAGTCAAAACTTCCCGCTGGACTTATGAATACTTCAGACTGTGTCTTCCTGTATCTTAGGATTTGCTCACTTTCTCTGCATCATCTCTCTTTGTGGTTTTTCAAATAAAATTGCATTCTCAGTATGACCAGAGCTGAATTTCAAGTCTTTTTTTGTCAAATTGAACCCATTTTTGATGTTATTCATGTTCTACATTTTTCATTAATAGAAGTTCAATAGATTTACATTCTGCTGATCTACATAAGTAGTTTGCATTGTTGGCTCAGTCCACCAGTACAATACACAGGAGTCCCATTCCTTTCACACATTCCATGAATTCTCAGGATATCATACAACATGTTATCCGGCACTACCCCCTGTAATTTCATCACATTAAGGACATCTTTACTGTTTATTCTTCTACAGTCTTACTAGAGCTTTAATTTGACTCTAATTGAGGTTTTTGGGCACTTCTGTGAACGCTCCATATTTCTGCCACAGATGTTGCTGCTTGGTTTGGCTGCACAGTAAAACAGATACATCATTTGCTCTCCTCCTGACAAAAGAGCTGCTCAGAGGGTTGTTTTCTGTAGTATTGCTGTTACCACAGTAACCATGGGTCTTACCAAATAAACTAGCACTGAAATCTAAAGCCTGATTTATGGCAGGGCGCCAGACACTTTTGATGAGTGTTGCTCGACAAAAATGACGCATTTCTGACTGGAAAAAAAGGTGTCACTCAACACTTTCCTTTCATATCCCACACTTGGAGAATTTTGTTGTGTTGCAGACAGTGTAATATTTTTCCTTGCTTTCTGATTAGGTACTCTACTCAAGTTGTCAAGGATATTGTAGTTTTTAATTCATACAGACTTTGACTTGTTCTCAGTGTGTGAGCCCTCACCAGGCTTCCTGCAACAGAAATTGACCAAACTAAAATATAAGGTATTGCAGTAAAAAAAATCTCACAAATGACCAAACTCTACATAATGCTGCTTTAAGAGGATGTGTTTGATAAATTGTTGACAACTCAAAACCCTCAGATTTACATGTAAACCACAGATGTATGTTTTATGTAGGAGCTCTCTCCTGTGTACGCACACAGGCGTGCATATGATGTAAGTTGCATGCTTGAATGCAAAAAAAGGTTTCCTCTGGGTGTTCTTTTTCTCCATCTGCAGATATATTGATGTACAGTATACAGCATGTGTGAGGATGTGTAAATTGCTCTGAGTGTTATGGTGAATACACCATATACACCACCATGCTTATACATTCACATTTGGATATACTCATTTAAAACTCAAGAAAGAAGTAATCACAAAAAGAAATCCTATAGAAAAAAAAAATAATTATTTGATCGTTTTTACATTAACAGCTCTTGTCTCCGAATTCGTTTTCTCTCTTTCACACACACACACACACACACACACACACACACACACACACACACACACACACACTCCAAAGACACACGCTTGGCCTGTCTTTCCTCTCCTTCCGTGTGCTGCCGTGACAGGCGTCCTCTGTGGCTGCCAAAGCTCTTTAAACCACAACAATATCTAAATGGCACACAATGGCCAATTAGAGTAATCAAGCCAGCAACCTTCAGCCTGGCAATTAGAAATATTTCATTCACACCCCCACCCCAGCACACCCACACACACCCATACGCACATGCACACCCACATACACACACACACACCACACACACACTCTGCTCATCCATTATTCTCTTCCTGTCTCTCATCCACGTGCTCACTCTCTTTTATCTCTTTTGTTTCACTCGTCCTCTCACCCTCTCTTTTGCACATTCACAATACCTCACACCCCAGTCCACACATTGCTCTATTCCTCTTCAGTCTCTGTGTCTCTCTCTCTCTCTCTCTCTCTCTCTCTCTCTCTCTCTCTCTTTGTCATCGCAGCCGACCTACAACAGCAGCCCACAATCAGTGTCACCATCGATTAACAGATTTCACACCTCTGGACACAGCCTTGACAAAGAACCAGATGAAATGAAAAGAAGGAGCAGGCCGAGATAATAAGGAGAACAGAGAGACAAGGTTCAGCGTGGTGCTGTCGTGTGCTGTGTCAATAGTGAGCAGATACACCAGCCACATGAGCACATCAGACCTGTGGAGGTATTATGAAACACGAACGTAAGGGAAGAGAAACAGGCTTGGAGATAAAAAGAGAGCCTGCTCAGTAAGGTGCACACTGCTGATCCAACAGTGGAATGGCTATGAAGCTCACCTCTGAACCTTTAAGCCAGGGGTGTCAGATGTACGGCCGTGGGCCGTATGAAAGTGAATAAATGTGAAAAAATAAAGAAGTGAAAAAATGCATAAAAGATACAAACTAGAAATTTTAAATAAAATGCTATCCCTAATTTAGGGATAGCATTTTATTAAAAATTTCTACAGAGGTACACAGGAAAAACTGACCAAAAATTGCTGTGATTTGTACATGTCTTCCTTGTATAATAAGCATGATGTAAATTTTGAATCCAAACAGGAGAAATTGTCTTAATTTTTTTTTTTTAGCCCCTTAGACTTGGTGTCCTTCACTTGGTTTCTTTTTTACTTTATGCTTCTTTACACACTGATTCTGAAACATTTCATGTAAAAGAGTTCTGCAGCTGAAAGAAAAAGATTCTGGTCTGACCGGAGCATGAGTCAAACGCAGAGATGTTTTTTAAGCTCAAACTCAACTAAGGCCCGAAACTGGGAGCCAAATGATAGAAAATGGCATTTTCTTTGTATTTTTGAGCCAAACTCAGCCCCATAAAAAATGCAAAAATACTCCGCCTGACCTGACTTGAGGCTCTCTGATCCACTTGGGTGTAAATATCAAGCTTCATAGAATTCACAGCCAAGAAACATTTTGATTTTTATTTATAAAGACAGTTGGAAATGTGATTTAGTTTGAATTTAAGGCACCTGGGATGAGAATATTAAACTGAGATTCTGGGCAATGAATGAAACATTTCTATTATAAAGGTTTGAAAATCCTGAATAAAGATGGTTAAAAATAATCAATCTGAGGACCTTTTTTTTGCAGCAACATGCACAGCTGGGTTGATAACAAATGGGAGCTGCCTATAAACCCTTTACTGGCCGATTAACCCTCTTGGCTGTGATTTCATTCGCATAAACACTTCTGATGTATGGTTTTCTACATCCATAAGCAATGGTTATAATTTCACACCTAGTCAGGCTGCTCCCATCCCCCTCCTCGTCTCCTCCTTCTCTCCTCTCTGCCTGACAGTTGGTTTCAACAGCAGCCACAGAGTGCACACTGTGGAGGTGCGAGCTATTCTTCCTCTCCCTCGCTGTGCCTCTTTTGCGCATGCACACATGGATGGATGCGCATGTACGGCTTGTGTGCTTCAAAATGCACATTTCCAAGTGCACATACACATGAGGTGCACCTGTGTACATTTCCACACACACCGCACACACACCCACACACACCGCGCACACACACACACACACACACACACACACACACACGCACACACCCACACGCACACACCCACACACACACACACACAGACACTTCCATACACACCAGCTGTGGCTCTAAAGCCAGCTTTTGGCAGTCACATTGGCTCTTTCCTCGCCTCCCTGCACGCTGTGTCACTGAAGAGAGGCTGAATCCTGCATCTGGAGACTGAGCTGGTGACTCACACACACACATGCTACACAAACACACACTTATATACATATAACTCACAAACTAATGCTTTGCTGCTGAGCAGTTGCACATAACAAGTATAAAAAGACATATTGGACATATATTCACTGCAGGAACATCCAGCTTTCATGTCAGAGTGAGAAAAACAGAGGAAGAAATCAACAAAAACCCCATCTTTGTCTAACTGTATCTACACCATAAAATGTGTGTATCGGTATCTTTTTCTTGTCCTGTCAATATTGCTCTCCTGCTGTTCTCCCAAATCTGTTTGCTTCATCACATCTCTATTCTGTACTCCTTCATCCAAAGAACCTGAATTCTTAATTAAAATCTATTAATTTTGAAAAGATGCTAAAAATACCAGCCAGAACACAGCATCTCTGTGGTGCCTGAAAGCACACACACACAGACACACACATTAGCAACTTAACCACTGGGTTCAGAGGGGGCGGGCTCTGAGTTTTACATCTGTGATGTTTGATACTGAAGCTTGTTAAAGTCGATGAACAGCGTTTCTGAGAGGTTGAACTTATTTTACAGATATCGGCTGTATTATCTTCACTGTCCCTTTGCTGCTGTTTACAGCTGTGAATTCAAAAAAAGGCTGAGTGTACAGGTCTACATGGTTACACATATAAATGCATGAGATAAGCAGCTGCCCTTATAATCCTATCTTAGTGTTTCGTTTCAAGGACAAATGCTCATTTTTTTGTGCAACCCTGTGTTGTACACAGATAAATAAATAAGCACATTTTATGGAAAGCACATTTCTTGCATGTACAGTAAAACAAATACTGTCTGCTGTTATTAAAACAGTAGAGATATGTCTCACCTCATTTCTCACCTAAAGCGGGAAACTACAGAGATAGCATATGCAGTGGAATTGAAATGCAGGTAAGAGTCACGTATACTGTAAACCCACAAGCAGCGCCTTCAATAACATGAATTAGATAGAGACAGGCCGGCAGGCTGCATTTACCAGACAAATCCCACAGCAGGTAATGGAGGCACAGTGCTACACTGTACAGCGGTGTGCTTTGCATTACAGTGAGTTTGCGTGATGAGTTACCTCGCCTCTGAGAGTACTTTCAGGGTATGAACTCCGAAAGGCACGCATAATATATTACACAATTGCAGCCGCTGGCTGAGGGCGAGTGGAGTTATGATGTTTACTGCACAGGTAAGCTGGGCTTCAGCCTAGAAATGAGGTGACATAATGGCAATAACATTCTCATGCACATGCACATATACACACACTGTATAAACTCGGTTAGGGATGTAATTAGATCCAACATGCAAAACACTTTGCCTACTGTCAGAGCTTATTCACTGTTTTATTAAACACAACCAGCTGCAGTATGCTAATAGGGTGATTAAATAAGTTCATTAATGCCTTAATTAGAAAATGAGTCTATGTCATACATGTCCTCCTAAATGCATACTATAAATACATAATCATATTACAAATTATTAAGATGCTATGGAGGAGAAACACCCACATTAAAATGAAGTAAATGCAAATCTACTTTGTCAAACTAAACTTGTCAAAAAAACTTTTTGAAAAATAAAAAAGACACATGAAGCAAACAGAGAAAGAAACAAGACTCAAATAATCTCAGGCTAAAAACACTGATCAGAATTGGGTCGTCTTACACATAACTGTACCAATTAGCAGCATTTGTGAGCGACAAAAGAGGGTCTGGCAATATTCACTTTGATATGTGAGTTTTCAAAGCAACATGTGACAACTCAAAGAGCTTCAAAGAGGACAAAACGTCTGTGTCCAAACTGCAGGTGCACCGTCCCCAAAACTGCAAATCTATTTAGGGCTTTCACAGAGCTGAAACTGACCAGCTGGGACGTGATGGACATCCACAGCACATGGAGGGACACACATGGAAAGTGAGAACAGGTCTGATATGGTTTTATCATGTCCTGCCTTATTTTGTTCAGCAGTGGTGAAAAGTAAGTACAATTTCCAAATGACTGTACCTGAGTACTCCTAAGGGATTTGTATTTTGAATATCGTCTACGTTTTACGATGAAACCAGTTTTTAAGGCCCCTTAAAAGAGCAGTGTTTTAAAGGCCCCTCACATCTCAGATGTTCAGCTGTTGGCAGGTCCCCAAAACAGACATTTGGCCTCTTAACTTCTCTTATGGTTTCAAATGATCTAATCTTACATTAATAGGCAAATATTAGAGAGAAGTTAAAAAAATATAAAATGACTCTTTCAGCACTGATCATCTCATGACCCATCTGAGGCATCTTGTGACCTTTTGTAGGGTTCAACCCATAGATTTGGAACTTTCTGGGTAGATTGATAAGTTAACAGTCAACATGGAAACAGAAAGTATTTACAATATTTCAGCTCCACCATGAACAGCTTCCATAATATATTTTGATTTTGTATGACTATGAATTTTGAATACTTCCACCACTGTTCTTCAAACATGGATGCCAATATGTTCACATGTCATGATCACATGTCATGACCAAGGAACATAAAAAATGTGCAAGGTAAAGTAAGGAAAACAAGAATTACCGAGAAGACAATGGAATTCTTTTTTCCACAGAAAAACTCTAATCCGATGTAACCTGAAAAACCCCTGGCCTGATGCAAAGCGTCCTGGCTCCACCTCTGCATCTTTCTTCTCAGCAATATTAAATGATCACCTGGCCAGGATTCTCATTAGACTAAAGAGGCAGGTGCTCCGTCACTGGCATTTTCGTTTCCATCAGGCTGCAGCCCTGTCCTCCTCAGACTAATGCACTCTGCATGCAGCGTCAAGTGTGACTTAATGTTTGCTTTATTTGTCTGGCCTGTGCAGTCAATAGGGCAGGGGTCACTCCTCTTTAATCAGCAGGCAGGTAGAAGAAGGAGGAGGGACAAGAGAGGAGGCAGGAACGCTGGAGAGCAAAGAAAAAAGTCACATGCTAGAGGAGGAGACGACGGACAAACGCTCCGAACCTCGTTTAAGTTTGCATGACTTTTTTTTTTTCCCTACTCATCACACATTTTGTTCCTCCAGCTTTGTCGCTTCACATCCGTCTCCCTTCCTCCCATCTGCACTTTTCCTGCACATGCGTCACTCCCATCCCTCAGTTTCTATCAGCCTCTCTCCTCTTTGTACGTTGTTATGCCAGCTCACACACACACACACACACACACACACAGACACTCTCTTCTCCTCTTTTCCCACGCTCAACCTTCTCTGCTTGTGTGTCCTTAACTGTCCTTTCCCTCCGTCTCTGCCGGTGATACACCCGACACCGCTCCTCTTTTTTATCTGCACTTTATCCAAACCCATCTGTCCATTCTCTTTCAAGTCGCGTCTCTGTCTCTCACTCCCCTGTGTTATCTTTTCCTCCTGCTCCTGATTGGATTATTATTATTCCCAAAATGGATTTTTGTTCTGACGATTCAGCATTTAGAATGAATATTTAAAGTGGAATTTCTGAAGTTATTATCCTCCAAATGGATTATTATGCACAGCACCCAGCTGGAATTTATAAAGTAGAGTTTAGCGTGTTGATTTTTTCAATTTGGCTCGTCTTGCGAGTCTTCTCAACCCTTTATGCTCTTTCCCTCTCTCACGCTTTTTCCCTTTGTCTCTTGCCATCTCTCTCTCTGTCCTACTTTTGAACCCAGTTATTCTATCTTTCTCTCTGTCCTCCCTCCAGACCCTCACTCTCCCTCTCTGTCTCCCTGCCAACCCGCCCCCTCGCCCTGCCGCCCTCCTTCTATTTCCTTCCCTTACTCTTTCTGCTATCTCTCCCTCATCCTGCTTCTCCATTTTCCCCCTCTAAATCACTCTTCCTGCAATGTTAATTCAAATTGCCTGGTTTGGGAGGACAGTACAGTTCCAATAATGCCGAAAGCACTTAGGAGAACATAATCAATCTCTCTCTCTCTCGCTATTACTTGCTCCCCTCCATCTCTTTCTCTCTGTTTTCTCACCCTATTTCATATTCCTTCCATACATGGACTCAACTCTCTTCCTCTCTATCTTGAAGCTCTGTTCTAATCGACCCTTTTTAGTTTGAATATTTTATCCCTGCTCTTTAAAGGTCTGTCTTCTGTTAACTTAAGCATGACATTATACACTAAATAACCTGGTTTGTCATGGTTTGGCCCTGCATTAAAACTTACAGGGTTTTTTTCTGTGTGGTTTGCAGTTTAGTTTGTATCCTGTATGCTCATGGGGAAGCATGAGCATGCAGGCTGTAAAATACTCTGATACTCCAGTTTTGGTAAAAATATATATATAAAAAAAAAAGCAAAGGAGAGGAAAATAATTTATCCTGTTTGTTAGATATTGCATTGTACCAATGCATTTTAGTGAGGAATACTGTATTTCAGCACAAATTTTGTTTACAAGACAATTTCCTCTTTAGTGCCACAGTATACAGCACAGTTTAGACAGCTGTGAGATTCCAAACTTTTTTGCGATAGTTTTGAAAGACTGTTTTCTGTTTTGGCCTGAAAATGTGGTCCTGCACAGAGCCGGGTCAGACAGGACTGGCTTGTCTAGTTTTCTGTTGAGGAACTTGTCCTGCAAAGAGCCCCGACCTCATAACCATCCAGCAACCTTTAAAAAAAAAAAAAAACCTCTACTGCAAGCCAGGTTTAACAACCAAATATCAGCGGCTGACCTCACTTATGATCCTGTGCCTTAATGGAACAAATTCTTGCAGCCAGGTTGTAAATTTTGTGAAAAGGTTTCACAGGAGAGTGAAGGCAACTTTTACCATTGACACTGTAAACTCACAGTTTTGATTGGTTGGAAGTATGGATTCAATTTCAGTCACAAATCAATAAAAATAACACTGAAGCTATGAAGCAGGCGCTCATTTTCAACATAAATATGCCAGTATTAAAGTGGAGAAAAATACAGTTCAAATGAGACTTAGTTTGAAGTTTTCAAGCCAAAAAAATGTGAAAATGTGTAACTTAAAAAAAAAACAAAAACAAAAATATGATGAATATCTTCTCGCTGAGGACCATACAAATTATATTTGTATTTCAAATTGCCTAGTATTTGCATGAACCTATTTGCATTAATCCAAATCAAACCAATGTTCAGGGGCAATGTGTCTGACAGACGGCACAGCTATATTCTGATTTTTATTTAAATTTTTGATTTTAGAGCACTCAGAATAAGGTCCCTATTTTCCAGTTTCAAAGCTTGTCAGGATTTAAAACTCCTGGTTTGACCTTGTGAGACCCTTCCTGTTTAGCTTACTGTTGCCTGGCAACGGAAACGGCAAGATTTTGAGTCTTAGCAGTCACATTTCATGATATTTTAACAGAAAAAATAAGATTAAAAATTGTTCAGTGTTTGAACAAATTATTCACAGTGGAAACAATCTGATT
>JAQNCA010000011.1:10237854-10249511 GCA_029783725.1 Acanthurus tractus
AAAAATAAGATTAAAAATTGTTCAGTGTTTGAACAAATTATTCACAGTGGAAACAATCTGATTCACTGTCTTAATGATCAACAGCTTACATGGATCATTATCAAGGGACAGAATAATTCTTTAACAAATGCTATTTAAGTCATTTGCTTACAATAATCAAGTAACTAGTGTGCTTGCACTTCGGGTCTACATGACAACTAGATGGGAACAGTTCTGGTGACGGTATTGTATTTTGCTCACCAATGACTCGCTGCCTTGCAGTAACGTGTCTGCTTCCGTTTACTTGAGGCAACTTGAAATCATGACAGAATTTTTTGTTTTGTTTTGTTTTTAAATAAAAAAAAAATTACAATCTCCCACAAGCTTATGACTGACTGCCAGTAAAATAAATTAAAAAAACACACACACACACACACAAAAACCCAGCAGTGAAACTTGTTGTTCTTCAAGCTGCCTTGTGTAGTCAATTCAAACAACAGAAAACAGTCATGGCTGCAATTAAGGGAGAGAGAGCTGAATTTGCAGGGGCAGAGCACCTATGGTTACAGTCATCCTCATCATGTGGTTTAATACTGCATGATCACTTAAATGCCCTAGAGAGTAAGACCTTGCTGAGGTAAAGTAAAAAACAACACGATAATTTCAGGCAATTGTCTAATTATAATTTGAACATAATTTGAAATTGTATTTTAAAATCCTAGACTCTACAGTATTATAGCTTTTATTAATTACACAGGTTAAATTGAAATTAAGTTGTAAAATAGCCTGTGTAGTGTTTTAAACAGCTGTACTACATTTCAAAATAGACAATTAACTTCAGCACATAGTGAAGCTGTCGATTTCATGAACATATTTTCATGCAACAAAATTCTGCATCAGAATCTAAAAAAGGTTATTAAATCCTGCATTTAGTGTGATTAAATCCCCCAGACAGAGATGGTCACTATATTTTGTTTTCAAGGTTTTTAATTTGCCTACATATTGCATTTTACTGGCATTGTATGGTGTTTGTAATGCACGACATGAGAGGTTAGACACACCTGATGACACACTTGTCAGGTATTATCATTTACTGATTAAAGCCCAAGGTTCTTGTATAACATACCTATGGTTATGTGTCCACTTAGTTTAGGCTATTTCATGTCTCTCTTTGTCTAACTGTTACATGCTTTTTTATATGAACATTTCCCGACTTACAATTTCTTTTATGTTATTCCTTAGACCCTCTGTCACAACCCTCTATTTGTCCCTCCACCCACCTTTCCTTCACGCTCAGAAAGAGTTTTTACCGCACACAAAAAACCTCCACTCCCACTCTCTCTCCCTCTTACACTCTTTCCCTTGTCAGTCAGTCCCTTGCTCTTTCATGTACATGCACACCTCTCCTGCTGCTGCCCTGTCAGGTTTAGGGGGAGGCAGGTGGAGAAGAGAAGCCCAGATGAAGAGGCAGACAGAAAGAGGAATGGGCGAAGCGAAAGAGGACAGAGAGGGTGAGCGAGGGAAGGAAGGGAGGGAGAAAGAGAGAGTGTGACAGAAAGTGAGAGAGAGAGGTGAAGAGAGAGGGAGTGAAATACTTCTAATTCACAGAGACAGGCTGCGTTTCCGTGGCAACGTGGTTTCCATCGTAACAGCCCTGCTAAGGATGCCATTAGTGGGGAACAAAAAGAGAACGCCACTCACTGCTGGTATGGCGCACACACACACACACACACACACACACACACACAAAAACACAACAGTCTTCTACATGCATTTAGACATCCCACTACTCTGACAAACACACACAAGCACTCAAGATAAGCCACACACAGAAATGCATCCACCCACACAGCATTTTACCCCCCCCTCCCCAATTCAACTCACAACTCAACACACATCCTGCTGCCACTTCCCCGCTGCCCACACAGGAACTCAAGCTAACACAGACATATTCTAATCTGTCTCACACCTGCGATTAATCCTGCCGTGGCTTCTGTATAATACCTACGAGTGTCAAATCATTTCACACTTTGAGCCGAGCAGCCAGGCCCCCATCACGCCGCGGGGCACCAAGGCTCCAAGGAGCTGCGTCCAGATTCTGCTGACGCCCTCTGAACTGTGCACTTGTTGGAAACAATTTGCTGGAGGGATGTTAATGCTTTGATACACATCTTGCACTGCTGAACCCTGTAAATGCAATCACGTTTAAGGAGTCAGCACACAAAAAACATCCGCAAGAAGAAGACGTTGAATTAGTAAGAGCAGCAATTAGCAGCAATAAGGAGTGTGAAGGTCTGAGCTGCAACACTGGGGCTGCAGAAGTAACCCGAGGAGGGTAGTACAAAACACTTTTCTTTAGTATTCAGAGGACATGATGATAGTTTGTTATACTGAAGTCATGCTGCTGACCCTTTGCATCCACTCAGCGATGCTCAACAGTATCTTGATAGGTCTGACAGGACAACTGGCCAGAGAGGGAGGATGCAATGACAATGCTTTGCATATTTTTTTTAAATTTAATCCATGTGTAAGAGTTCATATTACCAATACACAAGTCAGGAAATCCTACAATAGCCTCATGTAAATGCAAAAACGACTGTAATTCTGCAGTATGAGCTGCTAAAATTTGCAGCGCGCACAATTACTCTCTCGAAGCCTTGATACTAGATAGCATGTTGATATTACTATAGGCAGCAGGCATGTTGCTTGCTCTCTGCTTTGCTCCGGGGCACCAGAGACAATAACCTAGTTTTCGACTGCAGGGCCGAATAGCCAAACGGAGCTTGTTCATAACCTACTGCATGCCGCTGAAATTTCATCTCAAAACAAAACGCGATTTGTTTTGTTCCTTATTGCCAAAAGAGATCAAGCAGACAAATGTTTAGAACAGTTTCATTCCAAAATGACTCTGAAAAAAGGCTTGGCTTTTAAAATAATGGTATAAAAAAGAAACATATCAGGGGTTACTGTAGGTTATTACAACATTTTCAAATTAAAATCCTGGCACTGTAAACCTTGCCATGCTTTTACATTTACATCTAATCACGCATACTTCAACTTTGTGTTGGTTTAAGTTAGACCTGCTGCAGCCTTAATTACTTTAAGGATGTGCTTGAACACTATGGCCAGAACACACAGTGATTCACTTCCAAGATGATACTGTACGGCCATCTGTAAAGGGGTTAATGTTTTCAGGCCACTGATACTTGAAATCATGATGCTGATACAAGTATGGGAAGCAGCACATTCCCAACCTTCAGCATCACTCTGGGGGATGGGAGGTGTCATTCCTCTCCATACAGGAACAGACTGTTATTCACATACAGAACAGCAGAGCTGCAAAGCTGTTGGCAGCCGTATGAGCCAAGTTTCAGTGTATGCACAGTACAAAATGCACAGTGTTTACACAGGTAGGTTTATGTATGAGGAGCTGCTGCTGTTTTGAAAAGCAGCATGCATGTGCTGTGTGTCCGCATGCACGTGTTTAGGGGTGAGTTTGGGGTTTCTGGTGTGTTTCTGTGTGAACTGCATGCTTTACGACTCTGTCCATGAGCAGCACCAACCATTTAGTTGATGTTGACCCTTTTGCAGAAGCTGGCAAGAATACTGCGGGAGAAATTATTTTGAAAACAGCGTCTTGCTAAAACAGAAACGGTTGAATGGTCTCCTTGATAACAGAAACTCCTGCAGGGTGGAACGCAGGGAGAGCGATGCTTGCGCCCAGAGATAGCTGAGTGCTTAAGTCGGCCACCCCTGAAGCTTTTGCGCGTCCGCCTACTGACCTTGAATCAAATTCTGCCAAAACTTTCTCCGTTGAACTTTAATGCTTAAACAGGGAAGTCGTGCTGATGTCCATACAATGAATCGTGCTTTTCAAATGCTATTCAGCTAGCAATCTTCATTAGCATTTAAAGCAAATCACAATATGCGGGGGGTGAACATAACAGAAACACATATTGAAAAAAAAAGACCTTTGAAGTGACAAAATTCAAAACAGAGAGGCAAGTGGAACCACACAAGAGAGTCACATCAACTTGAAGGGCAAACAGTAAAATGTGAATTCTAATTAGCTGTGCCAGCTTAAAACACACCTGACATTCAACACTTTGTTCTACAAGTCTCAAAGCAACATGAATTGACTAAAAACATGAAATGACGTTCCAAAATGACAGCTGCAAAAATAGCTTCAGAGCTGACATCGGTGATAGATTTGATGCAGAGATTGACAAGCATAAGACATTTTCTGAAAGGCAGGACAGTAACAGACCTATGTCCCCCTGTGGATGTTTGCTCTGCTATTGTCTCAGACGGAGGAGGCACTGGAAATGGACCTGGCATAAGACTGGTGGGAAATGGCATTACATGGGATGAATTTTTCATCATGCTGTGCTTACTTAGTTTGATTCAGTTAAAGGTGGTGCACAGAGGCCACTTCACTAAATCTAAGCTGTATGAAATGTACTCTGATACCCAACCAAAATGTGGTTGTGTTGTTGCATCATCCCACAGGCAAACCTATCTCATATATTCTGGTCTTGCCGCAAAAATTGGAAAATTTTTCTCGACATTGCTGAATAACAGCCTTGCCTATTACTGGCCTTTTTCAAGGTGCCAGTGGAGCCAATCCCTTGCAGTTTCAATGAGGCTGACATGTTTGCTTTTTGCAACATTTCTTCACAGCAAGGCAAAGAACACTCCAAACCACCCACCCAAAGTCCTTCCCTACCTAGAAGCTGTCAAGTCACTTTTGCACTTTACACTAAGAGGATCTGGCAAGCATTTTCCATAAAAGTGGCAACCTTTTGTCACCTATTTTAAAGATTTCTCTAATCGTCTTCATCTCCTTGACTATTGCCTTCTTTGCCTAACCTAAAAGAGTTAAAGCAGAGGTTTGAATTTTTTTTACTTAATTTACTATACCATATTTTTGTCTTTTTTTAACTCCCTTCAGAGGCTTGGCAGAGTGTAAGGTATGGTGAGGAAAAGAAAACATTAAAAAAAAGGTGACCTGTAAGCTGGACTGGGTGTTTACGTTTGCTCACGCTTTTTATCAATAAACGCTTTTTTTTCCCAAAAAAAAAAGCTTTTTACACGATTCATGAACTGGACCTCAGCAAACCGAAAACAAGCTAAGCTATTGTGAGGGCACAATGTAACCCTTGCTCTTTGGCTTTTTGTGTCTTGCTAATCGTGCCTGGAGTTCCTGGTATTTGATCCCACCTACGCAGTTAATATTCAGCATTTTATTCTTTGAGGTCACATAAATCATGCTGAATACAGTGCAAGATCTAATCACACAAGGGGAAACAAAATATTTAGTTTCTTTTTCTTTGGACACTTATCTTTGTTTCTGGCATCGCCGAACAAAGATACAAGTTCATCTACAGACTGCTGCAGAATCTGCTTGATTCAATGTGATGCACAGCACGCTGCAGGAAGGTGCTATTATCAACTGGCCCTTTTCCAGAACAGAGAGAGAATACAACATGGGTCTACTACACGTTCTTATCTAACAAAATAACCTTGGCATAAGTTGGAGGAAAGATACAAAGACTTGTGGCAAAGTTGAAAAAGTGCATACATATTAAATACAGTTAGTATTAGTTTATATTTGATATATACTGTTTTTGGCTTTTTTTGCTAGATGTTCCAACCAAAACACCATTGGAATTAGGTTTAATATGTATGAAAATTTTTAAAAAGGCAAAATAGATTTATTGAACAGGCTTATGGACTGGGTGCTTGCATGTGTATGGGTTTTTTGCTGTTGTTGTTGTGTTAGTTGTCCTAGTACACAGCGTTCTGTTTATTAGCATATTGCATTGTTTAAAAGCCCCCCTCAGCGCCCAGTCGCCTCATGCCAATAAAAGTCTATTAAGCCTGTTTGACTTTGCTAATGCAAATCAGTCTTTGGCGGGGAACAGGCCAGCCAAAGCTCCAGTCTGCTAAACAAGTGTCTGACACAGGACTGATGTGACTGAGAACAACCACAGAATCTAATGCCAATAACTAAATGCCCGCTGGGACTTGTTTTATTGGTGATAGTAACGATGATGATGATAATGCCATAGATGCTGGTAATGGTAATAAAGATTATGGGAAGACAAACAATAAAATGTCCAGTGGCAACATAATAATAATGATGATGAACTTTACAACCTCACGAAAATTTGTATTTTTTTTAAATCTGACAACTGCTCTGATATAAAATTGAAATTAATTGACCTTTCGTGAACTTTTATACCTACGCTTTAGGGTTGGCACCATCTGTCAATCACTCTGTCACATCAGTCCAGATGGAAATAGTTTCACAATTTTCAAAGGATAGCCATTGAATATAGCCAAAATTTGTTACAGACATAAATGATATCCAGAGGTTGGAGCCTGGTGCCTCGACTACACTCTGTGTTTAGTGCTAATTAGCCAAGGTTAGCATGATAAAATGCTACACTGAAATGTTAACCAATCCTTTTGCAAGTGTCCCATAGTGATGGTCTTCAATTTGTTAATGTTAAATGCTTGGTCTAATCATCAATCAATCATTCAAGTTTACTACTTCAAAAGAATGCTATCACATGTTAGCCTTTTTTTTAATGTCCCACCCAATCAAGACACTGATTGGTTGGTTCATAAGAAGTAACACTGAAAAGCTCGAGAATAGATGTTTCAACAAAAGGCACTCAATATAGCTAAGCAGCAATCTATCCAAATCCACATCTTGCTTATTCTATCCCCGTTGTATTCTGTCTTACAGCTTCAACTGTTAAACCTTGACTGACTGATGACTGATCAGTAAAGTTGCCAAATCAATATGTTAATTTACTGTTTTAAAACATTTGGCTGCATCACCCTCAAGGGACTTCAGCTCTTTCAGCTTTTCAGCACCATCTTTAATTTTTCCTCTCTGTTTGTCCATCTTGCACCACTTGACTACTTATCCAAATGTCGCCACCTGACAGAGATGGCTGGACTGAAAGTAATTGGCTGGGAAAGAAAGACTGACAATGAAAAACTCAAGCGCAGTGGACCAGCAGCCCACTTGCTTGGCCAAGTCAGCCGCACAGTATTTGGTTATTTGTATTTAGGCAAGGGCTGGACTTTTTAAAATATGTATATTTTGCAATGCATCAGCCCCAACTGACAAGCAGCCTGCAGGGAAAACTCCCGGTGCTCCAGATGGCCAATCCTTCATTGCACTGAGTGAATACATGGCCTCTCTGGATTCCATTTGATGGAAGTGACAGAGAACTTAAATCCCTGCAGATGAGGAATCGGCCACAGTTTGAAAGATAAACTCTTCAAAAAGAACACTGGTTTATTATCTGACTCCTCAGTAAAAATTGTAGGCACAGTTCAGTCACTGTGTGGGACTAAGGGTTCATTCAGTTGCTGTTTGCATAAGATAACCAGTCAAACACAGTGCTGCAAATGTTGTCGAACTCCTTAAAGCTGTGGAGAAAACATCACATGCTTCGTTTGTCTGAGTCGGCTTTGCAACACTGAATAGATTGCAGAAAGATATCAGCTCATGCATGTATATGTCAGTGTGTGTCAAGCTCCGTAGGCTCCTATTTCTGCACGCTCTGCAGTTAAAAATGTTTTAGGAAGACTGAGAGTAGTGGACCAGGGCAGCATCTCAACTTCTAATATATATATAATAAAAGCTAAAAGATGAAACTAGTTTGTCTTATTGAATTGTTTCAACCTAAGTGTGACTTCAGCGAACTGTCCACAAGTGTTAATTCTTTTCAACCGATGTTTTTTGCTGTTGTATCTATGAGCCTGATCTGTGCCAGCAATATTAAAGTATTCAGGGAAAATCCTTTCCCTCAAAGTGTTGTAATGCATTAAATCTCATTTGTAATTTCATAAAAATTCCACAAAAAGTAAGTATTAAAGTACAGTAGAGATTCTAATTCGTAAATATAAAATCCTGCCAGTTTGCAAGGGTGAATAATGCAAGGATGAGGATAATGAGCCAAGTGTATTCAGGCTGTGTTGGCAGCCTTCGCCTTTATACTGTACTTTCACACGCAGGAAGCATCATACATGCTGGAGGTGTATTTTTCGTCTCGCACTATTGTCTATTTGTCACGTCTGACTCATACGTCTGTGTACTGTATCTCTAACTGTGTTTGTATGGATGCTGAAGGCTGGGCAGAGTGCCCGCCGGTCGACGTGCGAGGACGAACTGCGGGGTTGTGGGTAAATGCAGACAGACAGGGGGAGTGAAGACTAAAGAGGTGGTGGTGTTTGCGGTAATTTAGGAGAACAAGGGAGGGGAGGGGCAACATTTACATTCATCACAGGAGCTCGCTTCGCCTCAACTCACATGACGTGAGGGATAGAGGGAGAGGAGAAGAGGAGCACCAGAGCAATTGAGATGAAAAATAGAGAGGGAGAGATGCAACCAGACAGAATGGGGTTGAGCAAAAAGATCTTTTCTGTGTTTTTAGTTTTTTTGTTTGTTTGTTTGTTTGTTTTATTCCACTCCAAGAACATCTTTGTGGTGATGAATCTATAAAAACAAGGCCCTGAGTTTCAAAAGATGACAAATCTAATATTCTTGGGATCCATTTCAAATTATTTTATCTATTAACTGCAATAACAAAAAAAAAACAGAAGATGGTTAAAACAAAAAAGACAGTCTTATTTAAACTTAAAAACTTCAGACAAATATTGCTATTTCAAAATAAAACCATGAAAAAGTGTGTTTTCTGCTGTGTTTCTTTTAATAACCAATCCAGCTGTGTGTGTGTGGTGTGGTAATCACACACAGGGTGTTAGGGGTGTTGATGGTGGATCGCTGGCCTGTTTTCCCACATGACATCCATTCCAAGGTGAAAACTTGGGCGTTAACAAGGGTCAGCTCAGATGGAAACAGCCTCTGACACCTAAATAAATTGCTTTGTCACCTTGAATCTGCAAGATTGCGTGTGTTTGTCGCTGCCCTATGTTTAAGACATATTTTTCTGCGCATGTGTTTGGATGTCAGGGAACACTTAGGAAGGGGTAGAGTTTATGTAAGTGCCTGCAAGCGTGTGTGTTATTGCATGTGTGTGTGTGTGTATTTGTGCCCATATTCAGTGCAGTGAGTCTGGGTTCAGTCATTTTTATGCTGTAGGTCAGCAGGAACACATCTGAGCATATTGGTCTGATGTATAGGCTGGTGTGTGTGTGTGTATGTGTGGGTGTGTGTGAGTGTGTATCCCAGCATGCGGCCCTGACGAGGGCCAGCTTGGCACGGCACTGGTGAGTAATTGAGCGAGCACATTGTAGTCTTCACTCACGCCTTTCGTCTTCCGCATCCACGCTTCCTTCTTTCTCACTCTTTCTCCTCTGATTCTTCTCCTTCTGTCCCTTTCTCTCTCTCTTTCCCTCCCTCCTTTCTTTTATCTAATTTTTCTTTCATCTCTACATCTTGCCTTCCTCTGCTCTCTTTCTTCCATTGATTCTGGGCTTGTAACAGTTGCTCGACACAGGAGGCCATGGGTGAGGCGGAGCATGGACAAAGCAAGGGCAAACAGGGAAAGAAGAAAAAAGATGAAATTAGGGAAGAGGTCTAAAGGAGAGATGCACCGATGGAAGGAGGGTAAAAAAGAGAGGGAAAGGAAAAAGTTAACTAAATAAAATGGGGAAAATACAGTTGAAATAAAATTCAAATAAAATCTGAGCTTTAGGTAAAAATGTTTTATTTAACAACCTAAATGGAATCAGATTTATATCAAAACATTGTGTTGTAATTTTAAGAAGTACTCGGGTACTAATTAGTAAATGCATTTATTATTATTATTATTATTACCAAATTATAATCATAATTTGGCTACACTTGTGCAAAAAACAATTATACGCATTTATTATTTCTGCTACACATACAGTTTGCTGCTGTGTATGATATTACTCATATTTATATACTATATTCATGTCAACACTGAAAAGTTCTCCTCTTAATTTTGGTCTGCCAGAAGCAGCGGGTTATAATCACAGTGGCTCACTAGTCTTAAGTTTTGCTTTTTTAACTTCTGCTTTTAATTTCATTACCTTTATTTACAATACACTGTATTCCTCCAAAATACAGTGTTTCTCTAGTTAATTTCCAAATCGCTTTGAAGATAGACTTGCAGATAAGACAGGACAAGCGGGTGACTCACTCACAGTGATCCTCCTTGTCAAACTCGACTTCTCCATCTGCCGATTTGCAAGCTGTGGGCCAAGTGACACTGAACAAACAGAGCTCAAGTCTCAGTGAGTATACAGGTATCTCCCCTCAGTGCCATATTCAAAAGCACATTGATTTTGTTCCAGTGTACTGTCACATTGTGAGGGGGCAGAAACTGATGCAGAGTTCTACCACTCGTGAAAATTCCTGACTATGTTCACAGTATGATTACGGTAAAGTGTCTTCTTATAAATCAAAGTTATGCATGTTTTAAAATAAAAGGATAATACTTGTGTAACAAGATTCTTAAAGGAAAGGAAAGGAATGGGATCCTATAATCAGATAATTACTTTGTTGGCTGTTATGCAATATGCAAATGCATTTTAAAACCCATACATCATTATTAAATAACAGTTATGAGCTGGAATAATTACACCAAGAAACATGCTTTCTATGGCAATTTTCTCTTACAAGAAACAGAAAGAAACATGGTCTCTCATTGGCCTTTTGCTTCGAAAAAAATTTAAAAAACAGGCAAAAAATTTGCACTTACAATGGAAGAGCAGCAGCTTCCTTTAGGTTTGTGTTGTACATTTTGGCCAAATCGGACCCGGCAGCACAAACATATCCACTGCAGAGGCTGCCAAGCCTGTCAGCAATGGTCTCATTTGTTTACAGTGATTATACTAATGACATGAAATAAATGCGGCACTGATTTATGGATGTTACAATACTGCGTGTATCACCTTCGAATGACTCTCCCATCTAGAGCGACAGAAAGTGAACAGAATGAAATCTCGCTCAATTACATTTTCACAAGGGACACACTGGGTGTTATAAGGGCTGAATCTGTATTTACAGGACCGACTCACCACCTGTCATTGGAAACAATGGAGACAGAGATCTATTACTGGACAGATGTAAACAGTTGGAGGAGAAATGTTTTCAAGACAAAGGTTAAAGAGGTGGGTTCCTGGGTCAGGTTAGGTGGAGCAGCATGCTTTGGATCCTTTTTAAGGATGTGGGGCAGCAATTAGCCACAGTCCTAAATTCATACTTTTCCCTTGTCCTCTTCTCTGTACATACGGCATGCTTTATAGAAAGCACTGACTCATCTCTGCCTATGAATAGATAGAGGTCCATTCCCTCTCCACCTCTGAATCAGGGCGGGGGCAGGCGGAGATAAGGCTAATAAGGGTCTCAGCAAAGGGATGGTGTAAGGTCCACGAGGGGATAAGAGGGGAGGGAGGATGTCAGAGAAAGGGAGGAAAAGAAGGAGGAGTCGCTTGTAGATCTGGGTGGTGGTTGTGGTGGTGATGTAAGGAGAAGTGGGAAACATGGAGGGCTAGACTGCTTGTGTCTCGAGAGGTAACAGAGGAGGGGTTGGGATGATGAGAAGAGAAAGGAAGGGAAGGGATGATGAGTCTGGGGCTGGTTTCAATGTAATAAGGGGAGTTGGGAGGGAAGGAGGAGGAGGTTTTTGGGGCGTAAGTGCACATCCAGGGGGAGTCGGGAGATG
>JAQNCA010000011.1:10249611-10263334 GCA_029783725.1 Acanthurus tractus
CCCCCCCCCCCCCCCCCCCCCCCCCCCCCCCCCCCCCCCCCCCCCCCCCCCCCCCCCCCCCCCCACCCCCCACCCTTCCGCGCCCCCCCCCCCCCCCCCCCCCCCCCCCCCGCCCCCCCCGCGCCCCCCCCCGGGCCCCCCCGCTGTCCCCCGCCCCGCCCCCCGGGGCCCAGAGTGAGAATGAAGGAAAAGAGGCCAAGCAAGAGGAAAACAGAGAGAAGGGAGGGAGAGAGGGAGGGAGGGAGAAGGCGCCTGAACTAGAGAAAAGGAAGGTGAGGGTAAGTACAGAGGAACGGATGAATTGTTGCTGTTTAGTAAACACTCTTGACAAATTGCGCTCTATTTAGTTCAACTGGCCTCAACCGGCACATAAGCATGAGGAGAACAACAGAGATGGAAGTGAGCGTGTGGGCGAGCAGGGTGGATTCACACCTGGACACTTGATGTTTGTCTGTCTGCCTCCAGTCAGCTGCCACAGGACCAACCAAAGAGAGCGAGTAAGAGAGAACACTGAAAACCATCTTTCAGTCACAGCTATTTCCTAAACTATTTCACTTTTCTTCTTTAAGTACGTACAGCCATTGTAGCTGCTAGCGTTAATCTAGTGTATGAGAGCAATCTGTCTACAATGTAAAGAAATAGAGCAGAGGAGAGAAACAAGAGCGTGAGGTGGAATGAGGAAAGTGAGGCAGTGGAGGTGGGGTGAGTTATAGAAAAAAAAAGTTATGGGGTGAGTTTAAAAATGGCCACATTCTAAATGGCCGCAGTAAATTGAGACCAACGGGGTTGGAAAATAGGACACATAAATTTAGGACTCTCTGTATTTGTCACTCTCTCTTCCCTTGCTCTCTCTCTCTCTCTCTCTCTCTCTCTCTCTCTCTCTCTCTCTCTCTCTCTCTCTCTGTCTTGTTCTCCAGAAAAAAGGAACACACACACACAGAGGGTTGTCACATTTTCTAAACCAGGACAATGAGAAGGTAAGAACAGACCAGTGGTGGGACATTTTCATTGTAAAGATATCAGGCATTAACAACATTCTACACCTGGAAACCCATGTCACACATTCTGAAATACTATCTATCTGAGCTCCATCCTAAGGCTATAAATGCATGGCCTTTTTCCAAAACAGACATCCAATTAATTTACATTCTCTCACTCTAGTTAGGTAGCTCTAATTGTAATTGGTGGAGTTACCAAGTAGAATTGCCTGGATTTAATTTGACTTCACAGGGGATTTATGGGGACCTTTGTATGCAAAAGTTGGTATAACTTTTAACAGGCTCACTGTTTTCTGTTCATCCTCTTCTCGTCATATCAGATCTGCATTAAGTTACTGCTAATGCAAACTAAACATATTCTACCGCTGCTGCTCCACATGAAAAGCTTTTAATTAGCAAACACTAGGGGAAGTTTAACACTAAGAAACCTATTAAAACACAACATGTTTGTCATCGAGGTTAGCATACCGTGGGCATACATCAAATGCATCTACAGGAATAGAAATCAGATTGATGCTGCTCATGATGGAAAAAAAGGCAAGTTATTGACTGACTTCTTCACCAAAACAATGTGAGTTTGTTTGGCTGAACTATAAAAAGACACACCAACTGCTCCTCTGTTGTTTTTCTGACAAAGTGGCTGCTTGAGTTTCTGATGCCCAAAGAATTCTGGGATCTTAAGCAAAACTTAATTTTACCACCAGCATCCATGAGTGTCAATAAATCAACCAGGGCTTAAATGTTAGGAATTTCAAGTTTAAATGGAGGACTGCCAATCAAGATGTCCAGATTATCCACTAAAAAAAAAAAAACCTTGCCAGGTGTAAAAGGTGAGAAAAACACAAAACCTGCCAGCACTCGGTGTTAATTCTTAATTTATCAATTTGTTTTATTTCTTAGGATCTTAAGCTCTTACATAACGTGTTTAATAACGTGTTTTATTTGTACGATACAAGAACTCATCTTGGGATTTAAGCAAGTTCAAGTTTAGTTTTTGTAATTGAAAACAGATAGAGACACAGAGAGAGAGAAAACAACTTGAGAAACACTTGGGGAAAAAAAAACTGGACAAGAGGAGGGGTTAGGAAAAAAAAAGGAGAGAGAACATATCCAGGATGAAAAGATAGATCAGAAAGCTGTTACGATGGGTTTACTGTGCTTTACTGGACACAACAAATACCCATGAATGAACCAAACAATTAGGGGAGAGAGATGTGAAAGAGACAGGAACAGAGAGAAACAGACTTAAAAAAAAGAAAAAGAAATAAAAACAGGCACAGAGAAAACAGTGAGAGAGACATCAGGCACAGGAACACTCGCTTTTAATTCTCTTATCGTTTACAAATGCTTCTAATTGCGTCTATGTTTTAGCAAGGACGCGGTGCTGCCAAGCCGAACAGCACATTACATTAATAGAGTACAGGACCTCAGTGATTACTACAACAATAGGTGCTATTGTAGGACATTAATTGGGAATATAAATGCCAGCACATTAATGTTTAACCCAGTGAAGAACGAGGATGAACGAGGATGTGGAGAGTGTTCCTCGAACAGGAAGTGGTGCCTAAACAAGGCGATTTACTTTGTGGCCAGAAATTTAAAAAAGACTATTCCCCCTGAATCTAAGAGAAAAATCGAAGAAAAGGAAAGCATGTTTCTTCTGAAAATGAGGTATGGACATTAATTGCTACTCTGAAGTCAACCTTGTGTTCTCAATGCTTCAACCAGCTCAGTTCTCACAAACACATGCACACACTCCACAACAATTATCCCCGGACACAGTTCGACACCCATTCTACACTATCATGAAGCCCGTTTCCTCTGTAGAATTGGCACACATACATACACACACACATGGGGACGATTGTGCTCAAACACAAAATTGCTCTCTCTCTTTTTCCCCTTTACGAAAGGCCTGAGCACCCACAGGCGAACGGCCACACTGGAAATGATGAAAAGCTTGAATTGTTTGGGCAAAAGTTAATTGATCACATCCCGCTGTTTTGTTCCTGGAGAAAGCTGCTGGTTACACAGAAAGATGGCTGGAAACAGATTTGCTTAGCATGTGTGTGGCGGCACCTGTGAGTGCCTGTGTCCCCATGTTTATGTTCAAGTCCTGTGTGTACATGATGCTGGTATTGCAGCGGCAGCTCACCATGGACCTGGCTTGGCATTTCTTCCACTATCTATTTAGTTCTCATACACTAATTGCCCTGGAAACACGCGTCTAAGGAAATGTTTGCTGTTTCTGTGCATCGGCCTGCATGTGTGTATATGGCAGTCATATTACATGACAGTTTCCCCCCGGGTCACGGGTTGGCTGCTGCTCCCTTCTTTCGTTAATTGCTGCTGATCTTACATTTAAATCCTGCGCACAAGTGGATGCTATCGCCCTCCCCATCTACAGCACCAGCAGCCTCCACTTACAGATTAGCTCGCTGCTCGTATTATGTAGCGGCCCTGGGGTGATCCGCAACAACCACAGCTATTTGTACCACTACAAAGCCATACCTTCTAGACAAGCTGAGGAAAATGGCTCGCCATGTCTTGATAGTATAAGCATTAGCCAAAGCTTTAGATCATTCTGATTGCTGCAGTCCAACAGGCCCTGTAAAGGGACAGCAAGCAGGGTGGTGCTGGAAACCATTACAGACAGAAGACTGGCAACTACAGGCATGTTGGCTAGGTAACAACACACACAAAATGATGCACAATGAGACACACGCCCTTAAACTCTTGGACGCCTTCCCTCTCTCTCCTCTATCTCCTCCTCCTCCTTTATCTTGTCCTGTCTTTCACAGATGTGGATACAGCTGTGCTCTATCCATCTTTCTCTCCTCTTTCAGTCCTCGTCCATTTATGCTGAGATTTGCAGCGGAGAGGCAGCTTCTCTTTTTCATGTAACATCGACTGCGCTGGATAGATGGCGATACACCTGCTGCTGCACACCCTGCAAACCCACGCTCTGTGTCACTGTGCCGTTCCCTCTCTCCTGCTTCCTCTTTCTCAGTTGTGTTGCCATGCGCTTATCCCCTTCCCTGCCTTCCAGCCCTCCCTCACTGATCTTATTCAGTGATATAGATGTTATTGCCCTTTGCCACCATCCGTCTCTCTACTTTCCCCTCCTGCCCCGCCTTCCTCTTCATTCCTTGTTAATGCCGGAGCCGCCTGGCTTCCTTCTCCCATCCCTTCATCTGTTTAACTCTCTTACTTTCAAGCCTTTGCACAAGTTCGCTCTGTCTGTGCACTAGCAGCCGCTGCAGAGCTACTTCCCACTGGCAAGCTGTATGCACAGATGCAACCACTGTGGCAGCTGTAGTCTTGCTTTTTATTGCTGATCCAGTGCTGCAATTTTGCTTCAACCCCAAGAGGACTTGTTCTAAAAAATCCTGTTTTGTTCTTGTAATAGATCTCAAAAGATTCACTGAGTCCTGAGGCTGATTGAGAGGCAGTTGTGATGCAATGATGCAGGACAGGATGAGGGACTGCATCTCCCATTGGCACGTAATGCTATGCCTAGCTTTGTGTTTCATCACCAGAAATACAAAGTAACACTCCTTGTAGATGCATATGTGAGCAGGAAAATGTTCTCCTGACTCTGATTCAACCTGACTCTTCACACAGCACTACAGTAGTCCACTCCAGAGGGTACATTTTATGGAATTATCTTGTACCGTTCGACCAAATTCTTTTCCTTTTCAGCCCGCACTAAAAATCAAAATGCTGTATTCTCTGCCTTCAGTGTCGCTCCCTGTTATCATCCTTCTGCGGATGTGTAATGAAAAAGGAGGGGTTGTCTTGCCAACTGTAATAGCAGCGTTTGGCCTTCTTTTTTTTCGACGGCGCACGCATCTGTGTGTGTATTTGTGTGCATGTGATGGAGCGAGGCCGTAAGATAAACACCTCATATTGCAATCCCTATTTCCCAATCTTTGTCAGTCCATTTCCTTAGGACACTCACTCACAATAAAAAACACACACATTCCGCAGCCCAATTTTTCTTAAGCTCTATAAACTTCAGCCTTTCATTTTACCCTCCACAATTACTGACTATCACTTTTTCTCTATCACTGCTGTCCATAAGGAAGAAAAGCTTCCTCTCCTCAGTCTCTCTTTTCCCTCCTCATCTCTCTTAATCTCTCTGTATCTCCCACCAACTTTCAAAGACATTTTTTCAGCCATTTCACTCCCTCCCTCTTTTTCCTCTCAATCTGAGCAATGCCAAACACTGTCTCCTCTTTCGCTATTGACTCAGCCCTTGTCCTTTAACCTCATCACCTCTACAGGCAGCCACATCTGAACCCCGCCTGAAGTCGCCCAAAGCACTTCAAATAAAACCTGTCTTTCCTCACCAGCTAACTTTTACTCAGAGCAGACTTTCTTCCACCCAATGTCATCCTCACTATCACAATTTCTCCACTTTCCCCCATGTCTCTCTCCCTCTCCCTCTCTCCCTCTGATCCTTCTCTATCGTATTTTCGCCACTCCATTGTCTCAGCCCATTAGGCAGACACAAATCCGTTTGGAGACTGAGCCTCAGCGCAGCCCCGTTCTCACTCTCCTGGGCCGCGGTGCAGCCAGGAGGAAGCTCTCAGGAGAGGCAGACGCTAGCTTGTGGCCAGGGGAAATCCATTTAAACCTCTGCCACAAAATACTGCTCTTTCCTGCTGCCTGGTGCACTTGAGGCACGTGTGCCTAATGAACGATTCTCTCCCTGCACACACATGCATGCAGGCACACACACAACCCCATCTTTCCATGAGATAAGACATGGACATAAATTTTTACACATAATGTAGCAGAGTGCAGCACCAGGGCGGGTGGAGTTTTGTAAGAGATGTGATTTTAGGACGCATGTCTGTTGAGTTTGGGGTTTAGAAACACATGTGGTCACAGTTCAGGGGCAGATTTTTTGACACCTAAAAAACTGGAAAAGGTGTGTGCATGTTTGAGCGCTGTGCAGTGAGAAAATGTTTGTGCAGTATGGCAGTTTTTGTATGTGCGCTTGAAAGAGCGCAGTTTTAAATGGGAGTGGACGGTTCTCTGCCATTTCTCTCCTTAGTGCTCTAATGAGACGCAACAGAGAGGAGAGTTTCAGTGGTGGCCGCCGGCCTCGCCACGTCAGCATGGCTCATGTCTCTGCTGGTGCAAAGACCTGTTGACACCAGAGGGTCAGCAGACAAACAGGAGGACGACTGCGTGAATCAAACTGCGTCAAGCGAGTCCTCGACATAAGAGGCAAATGTTGTCTGTGTCACTTCCCTGCATGGAAAAGCATATTAAGTTTCATTTTTCCTTAACTGGTTATTATTTAATACAGCTGGATTTATGCACAAAGCAGCCAATGAATGAGCTGATTTTGTAGAATGGAGTCCAAGCTCAGATCCCAGGCGAACACAGATAAAGCAGCAGCAGATTGCTTTATCCCATTAGGCAAGGCCTAGTAAATAGGCAGAGATCTAGCTCTCTGTTCTGGTGCAATCTCCAGCTGATCCTGTCACTGGCATCAGCACTGTTGGCAGTGTCTCTTTCAAGTCAGACACCCCAGCCTACCCTGCCTGCCTGTCTGCATGCCTGCCTGCCTGCCTGCCTGTCTGTCTGTTAATACTGCTGCATTATGGCGGTGGAGGATGAGTCAAAATGGCGTTGCTGTTTTAGAATAAACTTGATGTTTAGGGGACGATGAAGTAACGATAGGCTCAATACCTACAGCACGACCTACAGCACTTCTTAAGCACATTGTCTGCATGAAGTAAAACCCTGCTGAGTCTAACCAGGGTCTGTGAAATCCAGCAGATCCTACTGACAGACATACCTAAACACTGATACCATTAACATAAAAAAATCCAGCATTTTGTTTGTTGAATAACAACATCGAACATTTTATGCAGCAATCACAGGTAAGTGCAGGACGCTACATTTAGCAATGTTGACCAGCACTTTCCATTCACTGTTTCCAAGGTGAACTCTTTGTATTCAACACTCAAACAGCCCACACACATTTCCTCGTACAATTACTGGAAATGGAAAACTTTTTTGTTTTTATGTAACATGTGCTGTTTAAGTGCAGTTTAACTGGAGGAAGGCTGAGTGTCTTACCTTGGCAGCCATGATCATGGAGGAGCCCCCGCGGACTCCAAGGATGGGGATATGGGTCTGTGCTGAAATGAAGTCAAGGATTTGGGCAATGGCCTCCTGGTCGGTGTCATCCCCAAACACCACACCCTGCAGCCAGTGCTCCGTCATGAGGTCACAGATGCTCTTGATGATGCTTTTAGGGTCCGTCTCGTTCATGGTCAGCACCTCCACATTAGGCGCCATGTGGAGGAAGTCCTCCTTCTCCCGAGCCCCTGCCAGCGCCACCTCGCTGGAGTTGCCCACTAGGACAACAGCAATGCTGAGGCCACGCAGGATGTTGGGGAGAGCCATGTGATGGGGTGGGGGCTGGGGGATGGGGATGTAGTGGCCGCCACCGCCTCCCCCGCCCTTCTCTCTCCGTGAGTGGCAGACCGGAGGCAGGTGGAGAAGGCAGAGCAGCAGGAGAAGGACAGAGAGACAGTGAGAGGCGCCGGTGCGTCGGTGAAGCGATGGAGGCGGGGGTGGATGTAGGGGTCGGACTCGCCTCTCTTGCTCCTGGATGACCGAGGGGGCGGAGGGGGAGGCAACAGCTTGGCCGCGAGGCGGGGAAGGGCTGTGGTAGCCGCAGACAGGCATGGTGAAGGAGTGGTAGAGTAGTACCTGGAGAGACAGAGGAAGAGGAGGAGAGGAACAGAGGGAGTTAAGGATAGAGAGAAGACAAGGGAAGGAGGAGGCCAAGATTTAATAAAGCAAGACAAAAAGAGGGAAAATAAAGGGAAAAAAGAGAGAGGTGGGAGATAGAGAAACGGAGACAGAGGTTAGCGCAGCACCGTGCAACACTGATTGAATAACATGAATTGCCAAGAGGCTACATGCAATATAGGAATCAGTGCATATCAATGTCAGTCCACAGAAATGGGGCACTGAGGTGGGAGAATGAAGAAGGAAACCTTGTGGAAAAAAGACATTAAGACTCAAAGAGACATTAGAGGGGAGGTCACACATGACACACATAAATAGTGCATAAACGCACACACACTGACACATGGTATGACAGCGTATAGTTTACGTATAATCACACATGGATCAATAATTCATGTGGAATGTTCTGGGGCAGCATTGTGGTATATATATTATAGAGGAGGATATAAACTCTCCCAGCAGATGAGATGTTGGCTTCTTGACAGGGGAGGAGGGGGAGCGAGGGAGCGAGGGAGCGAGGGAAGGAGGGAGGGAGGCTGTACAGGGAATGCATACGAGAGAAAGGGCAGATGGAGGGATAGACGCTCCAAACTCCGACTGACTGACAAACTGTCTGGAAGCGAGATGAGTGACACACCAAAACTGAGACACAGACAAACTGACTGACGCCGAAATTGATTAAGTGATTGACGGCGGAGGCGCTCGCAGCGACTTGCAAGACTGTGATATGATACCCTCCCTCCCTCTCTCAACCCCTATTGGCCTAGTTTAGCCCTCACAGCCGTTTGCTGTCCATCCCTCCATCCTTCCAACTCCCTCCCACGTTCCACTTGACCCTATCTCTCGCCGACTCTCTCTCTCTCTCTTCTCTGTGCTTATTTATAGAGCTTTTCATTAATGGGGATGAAGAGGGAAGGAAGGGCCATGTGGGCCGGTGAGAAAAGAAAAAAAAGGGAAAACGAGAGAGGGGAAATGAGCAAGATCGAAAGAAGACAAGCTGAGAAGAGGAGAAAAGCAATGAGGAAAGCATGGCTAGTCAGCAGCAACACAGCTGGATACAGAGGCAGACATGAAGAAGAAGCTTCTCAGGAAGATGTGTGTGTTCGCTGTATGTTTACATCAGAGTGTAGGAGGGTGAGTTTCTCAGCATATAGTCAGAGTAGGTGTACAGTCGGTGGGAATAGATGTTCACTTCGGTTTTGTGGGCAGAGATACCCGGGACAGTGGGGGTGTAGTTGCTCATAAACTTGTTCTGATCGGTGTATTGTGTGTACATCTCATCCATGACTGCCTTGAACAAGGCAGATGGAAGGTACAAAGAACAACAAAAACACTAAAACAATAACCACCCTGTAAAGCTGACAGCTAATAAGACAGGAAATGACAGAGAGGAAGAAAAAGCGAGAGGGAGATTGAGAGAAGGATAAAGGGATGTGCGCAGAGATGACAGAACAACTTCTTTAGGGAAAACTAATTGCTGGAGGTTCGTCAGCTCTAATTACAGGTCCCTGTGTTAATAGTCAATTGCGCACCACTCTCCAGGAAGGATGGAGAGGTGGGGTGGAGAGGAATGAGGGAGGGATGATAAGAAGCAAGATGAGACAGAGAGGGGAGGAGGGGGAGGAAATGAGAAAGAGACACAGAGAGTGTAAAACTGAGAAGGACCTTGGTGAGACGCATGAAAGATGAAAGAAAGCAGAGAGGAGAGGAAGAGAAGGAGCAACAGCAGACAGAGAAAGGCAAGAAAGAGAGATGGAAGAGAAAAGAGAGAAAAAAGAGAGAAAGGAAAGACAGACAGTGTGCAGAAGAGAGTATGAAAGAGAGAGAGAGAGAGAGATGCCCTCTTTGAATCTGGACTTCTCTGGCAGCACTCTGTTTCCATGGCAACAATTAAAATAGGCCTACATGCGCAAACGTACAGACACAGTTGATGGACACAGAGATACACACATACACACTCAACAGCATACACACACATTTTGCAATAAGCATTGATCATGTACATGCAGCGATGCAGTGTGTTGCGTCACACACTCTCCTGTGCATCTTTAAAAGGGGTTTATGTTACACACCAACTCCTCTCCTGCACGGATTAGCATAGAGACCTCTGACATGTTTAGTTCATTAACACACACAGAAAACACCTTTTTCAAGCAAACACACAAACTAAACTTATCCTCCATGTTACGCACAGTAGCCTGCAGCCACTAACACACTGGCCCTCCACACACACATACATGCACACCCCCCCCCCAGGGTACAGATTATATTCGCCAATGCACTGTGTAACTCCAATGATCATTCACAAAGATGAGGCCATTAAAAAGTCCCACCGAGAGTCAGAGCGCGTCTCATAAAGGAACAAAAAAAGCGTGTGTTAAACTGCGGATTACACGAGCGAGGTTGTGACACTAAATGACCCCATTTCCGTTAGCCAGCCCTCGCGTCTCACCCACCATTTGCTCTATTAGCCACACCAGCGCACACAGCATCCATATCAGTTACACACGGGTGGACCGCAGATAGCCTCTACCAGCTAGAGACCCCTGAGGTCCAACCCACCCACTCACACTTACACACACACGCTTCATACACTTCTTCACTTTGCTTTTCCAAAACCAATTTTTGTTTTTTTTAATTTTGGAAATTTTTCTGAATGCACATGAAAAACCCACATAAAAAAAGGAAGAAAATTCACAAGAAAAGGCTTATGTGTACTAAATGTAAAAGATTAAATTTCCTTGTCAGTAATAAACTTAAGAATATAAAAATTTTGATTTCTGTTTTTAGCAAAAATCTCTGTTTTTAGTGTTTCAAATGTAATTATTTCCCTGTTTCATCTATGACTTTCTTCGATGAGCTGTTACAAAATGAGACATTAAATATTAAAATCATCAAAAACATTTAAAATTTTAAGCATTTCTCTTTAATTCATGATGAAATAAGCAGCAGTTTAAGATAAAGTTCAGATATTATTGCCAAAGAGTTTTTGGAAAACCCAGCTTGTGGGTTTCATCAGGTCTGTGTGGGTATGTTTTGACCCACATCCACCAGGTAACATTATTAAACAACCCAACAGTTGCTAAAACAGGAATCTCTGCCCATCTGCCTTTATATTTCAACTCAAAAATTGCTAAACTCTGATTGGTGCATGAGGGTTAATGATGGTACATTTCTGCATCTGAGCCTTATCCAAATTCACAATCCAAAACAACTACTGAAACTACTTTCATTCTGGTCGTGTTGGATTCCATCACTCACTGCAAGAGGCTGTCAGCTCCTAGCGATGTGCAATTTGCTGACATTTTATAAACTTAATGATTAATCTGTATTTACAAAAGCAATTTTGTAGAGTCGTTAGTTATGGCCTTTTATATTTTGTCCCCAGTGTTTTAATGCTTAACACACTGTTTCCCTGCATTAACCAGTGAGGATCTGCTATGGACATTTTTGCCTGCCAAAGACTGCAGAACATTGTTGTAAACATACATATATTCCTGCCAACACATCTCAAAAAATTTTAATGTCCAAATGTGGACGACTGGCTTAGTTTCAGCCTGTCAGGACTAACCTAGTAATACATACTCTTAAAGGATACAAATTCATGTTTAGAGTTTAAGGCAGGACACAGTCTTACTGATAATGCAAGTTCAGAAGAGTACATAACTAAACTACAGTCCCTATTTCCTGGTTACAACTGTTTCAGCCTTTGTGACTATACAGATGCAATAAGGCATTGGCCAATTAGGTAAGAAGACATTGTTTCAGATAGTTAACCACCCCAACCAAACAAAACCAGGTACTAAGTGGGCCCAAATGGACAATAAAAGGGGTAAAAGTCATTAATGAGCATCAAGGCTAACATGGCTCATATTGCTGTAGTGGAAAGTTGACAGAGCAAGGGATATGAGGCGTGATGTACATATTACAGCTCTGTAATTAGCTCCCTTCTCCCTGTTTTTTTTTGTCAGCTATAAATCACACAATTATAACTACCAGGCAGTCCACAGCGGATCCCTGCATGTGTCAAAAGCAGGTCAAAGAAGCGCTAACTGCAACACACACACTTGCACAATCAGGAACAAAAGGATTTTCAGTCAATCAAAATAACTTGCCTGGATTACAGGTGAACAAACGGGAAACGTTCTGTTCAAGTTTTGTATTTAATATATGTGAGAAAACAGCAGACTTCTTATTCTGCACTCACAGCAATAAATCCACACAGGAAGCACTACTGCCCAGGATGGTGTGTGTGCCTGTGGACAGTAGAAATGTGTGTGTCTGTGTGTAGTTGATGAATTTGGTTTGAAAGGCTGTGAACAGTGCTAGCAATGGCTTGCTCTCCCTAATGCATTTTTAAAAGTGACATTAAGGTTTTTTTTGTTAAAATGAATGCGGCAGAATAATGTAACCACAACGCTAATCTTTCGTGAGGACGTGTTTGATTTGAAAGTGATCCGTACGGCGGACAGCACACGACAATATTGGAAAAATTTCTCAGTCTGTGATAGCATTTGGAGAAGGCGAGCCCCTGCTGCCCCGGGGAGGCGACCAGGCCACGGAGCGGGTCACTGCGCCGCATACTGATGAGCGCAGAAATCAGCTGGATGCTGAAATCGCTGCCAAACCTGCGATACGTGAGAATATGAAAGAAAGGCTGGTCGAATGTGTGAACTCATTATAAACTGCTCTGATAAATATTCATGCAGCCAGTCTGTGCAGCGTGCTGTGGAGGTGGAGTGTGTGAGTGTGTGCGTGTGTATTTGTGTGTGATGATGTGTTTGGACCTGTGTCTGTACATGATGTTCTGAAGCAGCCACTCACCAGCCCCCTCACTGGAGCAGACCAGCCAGGCTTCCCAATCACATGTTTACTGAGGCTCCGGGACCAATCCACTGACATGATGTCTATTTCCAGAAAGAGGGGACGCTGAAGCACCCATTCCCCTCTTCCTCCTCCCAGATTCCCTCCCTTTCTCTTTCTTTCATTTCAACTCTATTTATCTCTTTCTCTCTTTTTTTTTTTTTTTATCAGTTTGTCTCCTCAAACAATGCTTCTGCTCAATTCTCCCACTTATCTTTCTCTTGCGCTCGCACTCGCTCATCACCCTCTTCTCATTATGTGGTAAGTGTCAGGTTTGTCGATGGTGTTATTTGCATGAAAACTGGAGGACAAAGGCGACTGGCAATTTTTCACATTTATTGCCGGGTTTGATATTTAGGAGGACAGCAGAAGATGGCAAGGAATGAAAATCTCTCTATATCTCTCCGGATGACTTGAGAACATCCGTGGTGCAAGTACATTATCTTAACCGCTAAGTCAGGCGTGCTGTGGAGGCTTCATCCCTCCTTTTAATTGAATTGAGAATGTCATGATGAGAAGTTCATGTATTAGAAGCAGCAGCAGCAGAACAAGCACCAGGAGTTTGAAAAATTGCCCATTACACGAAATCCTCTGCACACTTGAGGCTACTTAGGAGTATAATTCTTTTGTCAGTGCTAGTTTGTGATTTCATTACAAGAAATGAACAGATGAGGACAAGAACGTCATCCTTGGCTTTCAGCCTTCTGAAGGATATCTGCAGGACTCCGAAGGCTCGAAATACAGACTATTTTTGACGGCCATAATCTAATGTTGTTGAGTTGGTTGGCACCACGTTGTGTTTCTTTGTGTCTCGAAGCAAAACCCTCAGGCGGCACCCTGCCCTGACCTGGAACAAGTGGTGACAGGCGATGAAAGGAAACGTTACCTGGACAACCTCTTTGACCACACAGCGGTGAGACGTGGGGGCGGCTGATCACACACACACAACCTGTGGCAGCTTGGTGGGTGGCAGGAAGGGAACAGACTTCCCAGGGCCGTAACTGAAACACTTGTTGTTGCCTTCAAGTCTCTATTCAAAGATTGTTTCAATGAGTTTTTTTTCTCTTTTTAAAGCTTTAAAA
>JAQNCA010000011.1:10263434-10274712 GCA_029783725.1 Acanthurus tractus
AACACTTGTTGTTGCCTTCAAGTCTCTATTCAAAGATTGTTTCAATGAGTTTTTTTTCTCTTTTTAAAGCTTTAAAATTTGTTGTTGTCAAAATCAAAGAGACTGAAAGCAATAAAAGTAGAATAGAGAGCAGAAATATCTCTCCTGGTCAGGATTATGGGAAGAGCACAGAAGACGGTGTAATTTCTGGTTGATCAGAAATGGATGAGAGGACTTTAAATTATGGATCATTAAATTTATTTATTAAATTTAATAAAATTTTTTATTTATTTTTTACTTTATAAATGTTTGTTACGTTTGGGGAATCAGGACTTGTTTTGTGGATTTAGAGTTTGTGGGTTGTGAAAAAAAAACTACTGGCAATTTTTCTCTGAATCTTGGTGGATGGATGTAGCAAGAAAGAACCAAAGAACCACTAAAATTTTAAAGCAGATTCAAATCATGAAGCCAACACAAAATATATTTTACTTCCATAGAATGAAAGGGACTCTGTTCTGGGTTTTGCCCTTCTCCTCAGCTCAACAGAGCAGTGGTGACAGCAAAAATGGAGGGGGAAGCAGAATCATCAACGACAAAGTGGTGAATCACAGCATTATTATCATGTAATTTTCAGATTGGTTTTGTTCTAAAGCACAAATAAACACACCCACAGCTCTGAACACCTCCATAGAGCAATACAGGAATGCCAGACTTCTTGTGAATTCAGACAAAGAGACCTGCAGCTCTTTATGCATCCATGATGAACAGAGCAGAGGACAGAGTAAAGACAGCGACACGTCCTGGTCACCTGATGAGCCTGTAGTGTCCACACTCCCTGCACAGTTATTAATTTGGGGCTACAAGCAAACTACCCTAAGGTTGACATTAAGAAATGCCTTGACGACAGCTAAACAGTAAGAATAACAACAAAATTCATGCACATGGAGGGCTTCTGTTGATACCAATACTGCCATATACTTCCATTGGGTCATAAGTAGTGAGTATCTGGTGGTGCTGGCGCTTCAGCTAGGAACAGCCACATTTTGACATCATTCTTATATTTGTTGAAATATATTCAGACATATATGGTGGTTGTGTTTGCAGATTTGCATAGAAGAGTGGGTTTTGCCTGAGGTATGCACTTTCCAAGTGCCTTCTGGTTATATATGGAATAATTATGGCAGGAGCAAGGGGCACAGTTAGTTCCTGTGCAAAAGGTCTATGATTACGCCTCTGCTCACATTTCCTACTTTATTTATAAGTTGAGTGTCTGTGTGTGATTTGCCTGTGTGTGTGTAGCAGATGTACAGCGTTGCATCCTTGTTGTATCATGTTGTATGCAACTCTTCTCTGGGCCTGCTCCCTCCTGGTTGAATTTGAAGCTACACTAACTTCTCTCTGCAGCCACTGACACCCCACTGAAGGAGATGGTCTCACTGCGTTAAGGCTGTATTTGTCTGGACAAGGTGTGTGTGTGTTATTAAAAGTGAAACTCAGTCTGCCTTTCCAGCTGCTGCTGCACCGGTGAGAGAATCCAGCTCAAACACTCATCAATATTATCCACAAGTCCCTATTTTATGTTCCCATTCAGTCTGGCAGAATAACAAAACATACCTCAGGTGTTATCTGAAAGAAACTATTGATTTCAAATTATTCATAATTTGTTTCTCCCTATAGTCATGCACATATATACATTATAAGTACCGTGTGTATCAGTTTGAAACTTTGTTTCTACAAATTTTACAAGGGTGTAAACGCAGCAGGCTGAGAATTACATTTGCTTAAAATGTAAATCTGGATGTTCATAGTTTTTCAGCTTTTATGCACCAACCTACCCACCTTTAAATGAATGTCCAGATTACACACTACAGGTCCACCTCAGAGATGTGATACTTAAACATATTTAATGTGTAATTTTTTTATTTTTTTTTTGATCTGGTCCCAATCTGGCCATTATTAGCCAATTTACTAAATTACCGAAAAAGACAATTTTGCTTCTGTTTTTGTCAGTGTCCAGTCAGCATAAATGGTAAATGTAGTAAATTGAAGCAAAATGTCTCAGTGACAAAGAGAGCTGAGTTATCCTGCTAGAATCAAAAAAATCTGCTCTTTTGACAACAGTGCCAACATTTGGCAAGTACAGTGATGTAATTGGTGTTAAAGAGGAACTACATGATATTTCAGCCTGGATTTCTGGTCTCTGCCTCTGGGTAGCCAGAAGGGCACCTGCTGCCTAAAACTCAACCTGTTTATTTACTTGTAAGCTAGCTAAGTTTTCAATGGCAATGACAATGGCATCTTAAAATATGAGCACAGGGGTTGTTATGGATGAGGATACATGTTCAAAGTGTTTTGGCAGACTCAAATATTTAGTACAATTTATCTGAGACAGACTATATAGCAAAAGAAAGGCAGTGGAAGGAGGCCAAGGCTGCTGCTAAACTACATCTATAGTCATGTAAGAGGATACAGCCTCTATTGTTGGCTACAAGAACCATTACAAGTCTTCGTATACTTCTACCATCTGAGGATGTCACCTGGCTGATTACTTTTATTTTTATTTTCGATAGAAATGTGGCAGAAATGTCCTGATGACAACTGGAAAACTTGAGTGTGCTTTTGTATTTAACACCAGATTGCTTCGATAAAGAGGGTCAGTAAAAATACAAGGATATTTAAGGATAAGCTGATGTTGGCTGTCTGTGGCCCTCATGCAATCTTGGAAGATGTAAGTTTTGTTATGTTTTATACTGTTAACTGTTTATTTTGAAGGTCAGCCTGTTAAATTTATGTTCATCCCTGTGGTTAACATAGCTAGCACTTATTTCTGCCAAAGACTGCGACCATGTTGAGGTAAATGTTGCAAAATTGAGGGATAGTGGAAAGAAATGGTGTTAGCATTAACCCTCAATGAAGCTAATCAAATAATAAAAGTAGTGGACTGGATTGACTACAGCTGACTATACTAGCCATCAATACTGACTGACATCCATATAAAAACTTCTAAAAATTTCCTTGTAAAAGGCATTAAAATGGCGACTATGTGGTCAAGTAAAATTTATATTAAGCTCATCTTCACTTGCACTTAAAATAGTGTGCTTAATAAAATTCCAAAATTAGTGATGATGTAAGTTAGCAGCAGGACATCATGTTTTTTTAAATAGCAAACAAAGTAACAAAAATGGTCCTTTTTCCCATATCTGTCCCATTTCAGTGAACCAAAGAGTCTGTAGTTCCTTCACAGAGTGTGGGATGCCAAGACAACAGAAGGCAAGGGCAGGCAGTGGGAGAGTTTGTAAAACCATTATTAAAAACACCATGGTTTCTAAAATTTACATGAAATTGGTTTGGAAAGGACTTAATATGACAAGCTGAATTTGATCCATGCTCACTGGCATAAAGCCCAAGACTTAACCGTCTGTAGCTCTCGTACTGATTGCAATTTAAGGTAAGCCCTTAAACAAATGATGTGGCTTCCCTCAATTAATCAGACAGAATGATGGAGTTGTACAAAATTAATTAATCAAAAAATGAGGATCATAAAAATCTTAGCTGGCCTTCAGCTCCAATGTGAATATGCACAAGACGCAGCACAAAAATTGTGTAAATGCTAAACCAAAGAACTTGTTAAGGGCATCCTACAGCTTCCAATGATTGCTCACACCTCTCCAAATATAAAATGGCGATTCAGTTATTCTGTTTGTGAATGAGTTTGTGATTCTTTTTTTGTTTGTTTTTTTTAAATTTAGTATCTGCTCAGAATTGCCTGTTAATCTGTGATTATTTGGCCTTTTACATAATAATGCAGCACCTCACTGGCATAAGGTCCATACTTATCTACTGCACTTATTTGCCCAGATAACACAGCACGCTATTTTTCATCAGAATACTGTATCAGAGATTAATCTCAATTATCTCAAAGATCTCAGTTGTGCTGAACCATCTTCTGCAAGGCAAATGACCAAAACTCTGCTTGCCTGTCTGGATCCCTGACTTTCTGCTTGTATTTCAGGAATTGACATAAGTGCTCACTGGTCCACTAATTATGGATTATGTGAGGCTTTCTGATTTGTATTGGACAGTCACTGGTTGTGTGAAGCAAAAGTGGCTGCTCTGGCTTATAAACATCAGGTTTGGTCTCAAATATTGCCCCCAATCGAAGAAGCACAATGCAGACCTGCTGCTCAAGCTCCTAGCAGCTGTTCCTGGCCGTGTCCAGGCTGCGGAGCTGCCCAATGAGCCCAACTCCTGCCCAATGATGCTCCCATAGGACACATTACAGTGTAAGGGGAAGAGCAAGGCATAGCCAGAGGCCCGGACTCACTTGGTTAATTTACTGGGCAGACACAGTCACAGTATGAAGCATTTTCTCATCGTTTCCTGAGATGTGGCAGCTGTTGAGCGGGTAAAAGCGCCTGCAGCTGTTTGATGATGTGCTGGTCCTGCAGCTGAGGAAGTCAGACACGGGGATAATGCATGATCAACTTGCTCGTCCACACACTTCCATCAAGCCAGGGGTCAAAGCAGAGTGAAAACAGTTTTATCTAGTCTCAGGTGGGGGTGTGTGTGTGTGTGTGTGAGTATGAGAGTGTGTGTGGTTGTACGTCTTTGTATGCATGGATGTTTGTTGCTCCCCACTTTCCATCTACCATCAGCTGTTTATTTTTTGCATATCAAGTCTCCAGGAGACACAGAGACACTTAAACACTTCAGATTGACAAATGTGTTTTGACAACACTCAGGGAGATAAGCATTTGGTCTCCAGGATCTCTCCCAGGGACACATTTCTATTTACACCTACTCCGCCTCACAGAGGAGACGCTTAATCTTCTCCATGATTTGTGGCTTCAGCCCCGAAATCCCTCTCTCGCCTCTGTTCTTTTCCTCTTTCATCATGACTTTTCTTTTTGCTCTGTCTTCAGTTCTTACTTCCTTCCTGCTTCATTTCATCCATTCACCTTCTCTCCCCTCTTCTCCCTTGTATCAGCATTAGTGCGTCAGTCCATGTGTCATTGTGAGAGACCTTTCCGGGAGTGTTTATACGTGAGCATTTAATGCAGCAGCCTGCATTGTCTGTTGAAAGGTAAAGCTCAGGATAGGAAGAGTACTTGATGCATTGAGTGACCCTCATGCCAATAACAGCGCTGTAATCACTTTAAATGTGTTTTATTGTCAGCTTTTCACAGATTAGAGCCACAATAATCTGTCCTCCTCTATCCATCTCATTTCAAGCAGTTATTTTTGGCACCAGGATTCTGCCTTTTTGGATTAGTAGTTGTGCAAGTGTTTTGTTGTTGTTGTTGTTGTTGTTTTCTTTGTGGGGCTGTGTGTGTTTATGTGTGTGCGACGGTGGGAAACAACAAGGTTGTATAGCAAGGTAACTCCAGCACTCCATTGTGGGGGAAAAAAATAATCTCGAGTGGATGTTGTGCTGGATCGCTTTCCTAAAAGAAGATACAAACATACAGTGTGGCTGCATGCTCAAAATCTGCCTCTTCATGTGGAAATCAACATTTCATGGGTACACTGGGATACATCAAAACCAAAGCCCTAAAATATGCTTAAACAAGAACATGGCCTGATCCGCAACTGCACTGTGCCCACCATGTCTGCCAGGACAGTGCAGTTGTGAACATTACTAACCCTGCTAAAGGAAGAGGACAGGAAGGAGACAGAACGTCATTTTTCTAAACTATCCACCTCCATTTGAAATGTTCTACATCTTCTAATAATTGGCCACAGCTTAATTTTCTGCTAGGCTACTGATGCCTACACAAAATTCTGTAATTTCTACACAGTCCACATGTGAGAACAAAGTGTACATAAATCATCCACCGATAATCTTTTACAGCCCCCTCTGATTCACACCACCTCTGCAAACACACTGCAGGAAAGCTATCTCCTCCCTCTCCCCTTAGGCAGAATATTGACTGATGACTTTCATTTTCAGCTATCAATTCTGTTGCTAATTTTACACATTTCAATTAATTCAAGGTACTCTTGCACAGGACCTGCTATGATTAGAAGCTGCTGGAGGATGGATTTCAGAGGATGCTGCCATTTATTTTCCCTGCTTATCAACAGGAACCCATAATGTTCCCACAGAAAGTGGCTGCACATATTGCATGCATTTTTTTTTCCGGCTGTTCTTTTTTTGCACGATCATCACAATTTTCTTGCAGACGTAAGGCTGTCATGGCTGTCTCTCTTGTGCGGTCCTCGCAGGCTTGCTTGCCGGGCGCCTCTCTGCTGTGGGATGATGATGAGACTCCCCACAGGGATAATGACATCTAAGAGAGTCTTTCCGACGGACGTCCCCCAGATTTAATCCCAAGCAAAGCTCAGCCTGGGAGAGACGCTCACCTCGGAGAAGAACGGCAGTGCTACATATGGACACAGACAGACGGGCAGGTTTGCGGTTCAAAAGGCTGCAGCCGCAGAGATACACAAAGAGACAGTCAGTCAGACTGGCCGGCTTACACACACACACACACACACACCCATCCAGCAGGAACAGAGGCAGACAGAACAAACACAGCCACAGGTGGACACTTAAGCATAGTAGGTGGCACCGAGTAAAATCGGTCTCCACAAAGTTAAGACAGCTTTTCTAATCTGAGAACAGTATGATAGGGTTTCTGCTGCAGATGTACTACAGATAAAAAATCCTTGGTGAATGTTGGATAGAGAAATAGATATAGATACTTCAATATATATAGTAAAATATATGTTTCTCTCTGAGCTGACACCCTCCCAAGCTTTTTAAAGCATTTCCAACCAGAAGGTGAATTCTTTTTCTCTGGCTCTCATCCTCCTCAAGGTCAGTGCAACTGGTCAGCTCCACAACAACAACCTTGCAGCTGGTAGAGATTCACTGTCTTGCTCAAGGACACCTCTACAGGTCAGATGCTCGGTAGGGGACTGCTTTAAGGACATGCAATACAGTTCCCTACCGAGTTCCCTATCTTTAAGAAGCTAAACAGTGGTGAAATATAGTTCAGTACAAGTCAGAACAGATCACTGATTAATCTTTGACTGTTCCTTGAAGATGTACTAAGAGAATTTTTTGTAACAAACATATATTGATCTATTGCTTGAACTAAAGTGATCAAAACTGTCAAAAAGCCTTGAAATTTAAATAAAACTGGAATGCAATCATTAGAATAAAAGGTGTGTTGACTGACAATGGAGTTACAAAGTGTTTTTGGGCCCATGGACTAATGATTCAAACAGATTTTTGGAGCTTTCCACATTTCTACCTGTCTCTTGTTGCTTATTTCTCAGCTCATTTGAAATGTTGCTGGAATCAAATTCAAAATAAGCACCAAATCAAAAAAATTTTTTTAAAACTAAAAAAAAAAATCAGTGTGTGATTGTATGAAATACATCAGAAAAGATTAACTGATTATCAATTCTGATGATTTTTTACACAGTATCCAAACATTTTGGGAGGAGAGTTGGGATTCTCACATTGCATTTAACACCTAAATAAACTCTCTATCTCCAACAGAATAAAATCTTCTAAATATCTACTTCTGATATGTAGACATAAAACGGGCCACATTGGACCAAACTCCTCAAACAGTTGAGTGATGCACCAACTGCAAACAGCTTACTAATAAATATTCATGCATGCAAATACATCCACCTGGTGGTGCTGACTATGGGGAGCATGTGTAAAAGATGATCTGACTCCAGCTCAGGTCAGGAGACCTCCAGAGCCTCTCTGTGCCTGTCGCCATGACTACCCAGAGGACTCCATTTGTGGCGCCACAGTCAGTGGAGGGAACCGCTCCAGTACCTTCAATTAGCAACCCATTATCATTCATGAGTTTGTTTGTGCAGAGCTGTAAGATTGAATTCCAGTTAGTGCTTCCTCCCTGCTCCCGCCTGCTGATATAATGTAAAGGGAAGCAGGGACGGCAGCAGCCCTACGCTCCGTTCCAGCTCTCCACTGCTGAGCTCCACTGGGCTCATTCCTGCTCCACTGAGGCCCGGCTCATCTCCGACTCTCCCAAGGACGCTGTCAGTTGTGCTTGCACGACATGCAAAGGTCATAAATTAGCAATAGGGCCCCTTGAAGGAGACATGCTTCAACCCGGTAGTACTCCTAAGAGGAGCTTTTAAGACTCGCTGTTTTGCATGTAAATATATTCATGCATTTAGGTTTATTTATTTTATTTGGCAGTATAGCGCTGCTGCTGCTGCTGCTGCTGCTGCTGCTGCTGCTGCTGCTGCTGCTGCTGCTGCTGCTGCTGCTGCTGCTTCACTTTGACAGTGTATGCTGCTCTTCTTGCAGCCTCTGTCTTCATGACTGTCACAAAAGCAGGAGCCATTTTTTATTGTTTATCTCAGCCGCATTCGCTGCTCATCCAGTATGACCAGTGGACAAAAGCTTTCTCTCATAACCATCATAACGCTGGCTGCTCTCTATTCTCTGTCTTAATAAGATCATCCAAAAACAGTATGTTTCGCTTGTGACATAATTAAGGCAGTGGTAGTGAGTGGTAAACAGGTCCCACTGGCCTGGTTGCTTTAGTGTTGTGTTTCTGTCCTCGTAGCTGTTTAGTGTGATATAATGGCGTTGACCCCAGTGGCGCCAGACCCTTCATGTTGAGTTATTAAATTTATGCAACCGCTAAGCTCCTCAACTATTTCACAATGATGTCAACCTTCAGTCACTATGCGCGGCCAAGGCCTGCTGTGGACATTCTCAATTTCTGGTGGAAAATTGAGCAGCAAGCAACAAGAGAGAGAGAGAGAGAGAGAGAGAGAGAGAGAGAGAGAGAGAGGGAGAGGAAGAGGGAGAGGCAGTCAGAGGGAGACAGAAAGAGACAGAGAGAGGAAGAGTCAGAGGGGGAGAAGAAGTGAGCCCTGTATATTTTATTCAGTGGCAGCGGAGTACAATTCATAATCAGGACCGACTGATTCACAGTTTTAATTAAAAAGTAGCTTTATAGCGCCGGTGGTAACATCTTGATTTATGAAGACCTGACCGCAGGCTCCCGTCCAGAGTGAGTCCACCGTGGAGGAGGAGGGGCAGGGAAGAGGAGCAGAGCGGAGGGGGCGCTCACGGTAGTGAGGAGAGGAAGTGTGTCGCTTCTCACAGCAAAGTGGTTTCAACTCTGGCCACATAACTCAGTGAGAGTGTGTTGGACACGAGCATATGTGCAGGTTTCTGTGCTCTCCAGTTTGACCGATTTATCAACATGGCTGATAGTGTAAGTCCATTTCAGCATTACAGCATCAAATGGAAGTCAGAAATATCTAATGTAAGATTGCCAAAGATATGTTTGAGGTAATTCAGAAAAAGCACCACCCTTTATATTGTTTGTCAACCAAGTTTTGTTTTTTAAATATAAAAAGTTGTGCTTTTTTCAGTCGCAATTCTTTTGAAAATTAAACTTGAGGTATACATCTTAAATACAACGGACACCTTTGTTATACGCATGTTTATGTTAAAATCAAATCTATATTTTTATTGCATTTTAAACGTTAAACAGCAACAAAGCACTCACGTTCACTCAGTTGGCTTCATTCCCCCTTTTAACACACCCATTGTTGTGCCTGTAAAACTACCTGAACTACAAGCAACAGCCGTAGTGTTTATAAGGGTTTTCAGTATAAAGTGTTGATAATGTTTTTAAGAATGAAATCTTGGCATATTTCATCGCTCTCTTTTCAACATGTGTGTGATGTTTTATACCATAAGGTACAAAACTATAGTTTCCCTCCTATATTTACATTACCAGTCTAATGGCTGTGGAGCAAACATATCCCTTCTTTGTGAAAGTCAGTGTCGTAGACCCCCGCAAAAGTGGCCCACAGCTGCTATGTCACAATCATTAATGTCAAAGAGGCAACATCTGAGCTCCTACTTTATCTTGGAGAGCAGGTAGTAATCTGAAACAACTAATTGAACAGGGGTATTATTAGACAAGTTCAAATATGTGTTCCTAGATGAATCCATGAAGGCCCATGTCCATTTTCTCAGCAAATTTTGACTTTGAACTTTCAAGCATTTAAAAACAGAAAAACCACTAAAGTTTCTGAGCAATTACTCAAAGAATTGAACTGCATGTGCATGTGAAAAGAGCTGAATAACTCTTATTCAACCATAGGCTTCAAAGATATCAATTACCCTTCATACTTACTCAAGCTTTTTGTAATCCCCCCACAACTCCCAATGGAAGAAAGGACATAGTTCAGTTTTCCCTCTCCCTGCCATGCCCCTGATCTCATATGTCAATGTCTGTTTTAGCCTCAAATTTCAGTGTCGGTCCAGCTACTGTCTGCATGCACCTGAGCAGCTACACTTCATGATGCATGCCTCAAAAAAAATATAAAAAAGAGGTAACATGAGTGAATGGCAGGAAAAACAGAAGATAGATACGTGGTGGTGCAGATATTGGTTCTTGAATATAAAAGGGTTTTGGAAAATGGCCAGCGCTGCAAATTTAACCACGGCTGATGGAATTTGCTTTGGTCTGACAGTAATGTTAAGTTTATGTCAGCCCCTCCATTTAAATCACCACCAGAACAGAATCCCTTGATACAGAGAGATTTTTAATTAAAAAACCGTGTGAGGAGAAAGAGAGATAAATGCAAAGAGAGCATGACAGAAAAGAGAAGGAGAGAAAGAGAGAGAGAGAGATACAGCATAAGGGGAGTAAGATGATGCAGGGAGAAAAAAGAAAAGAACCAGGAGGGACAGAAAAAAAAAGGAAGAGAGTGATTACAGCAGTGAGATAAGTGCAAAGTAAGAGCTCATTCTGCGTTAGACCGAAAACAGAAAAGCACAGCGTGTCTCTACTTTCCCCATGCCGGCGTTTATTTTCAATGGCTCACTGCAGTCTTCTAGGACTTGTGTGCATGTGCGTGTGTGTTTGTACATCTGTGTATGTGTGCACCAATGCATGTTTTTGGCTTCCGTCTGTGCCCTCCCATTCTTCGTCACTCTCCGTGATTGATTTTTTGAGGTCTTGCTTACTTGCAATCATGACAGAAACCAACAGTGAAAGTACATGAGCGCTCACGCACACACAGAAACACACATGAACACGCAGTGGCATGTGCACTGACCCGCCTTGTACTCATACGCACAAGAGGGGGCTGCATCAATTTGAATGATGCATGCACGTGCTCTCAAATGATCCTTTTACGTAGAAGGCGCACAAGGCCTCAGTGTAAAGTAATGAACATGCAGACTCTGTCTCTCAATCTGAACCATTTGAGTGTATCCACAATGTCTCCTCAATTACACAACTGATTTATCACAAAAGACAGAGAGAGAGAGAGA
>JAQNCA010000011.1:10276997-10295202 GCA_029783725.1 Acanthurus tractus
CACACACACACACACACACACACACACACACACACACACACACACACACACACACACACACACACACTCACATACACGTAAGCTTAATGAAGGTGCCATCAGGGTCTGGCTGTGTGAGTCTGTTTTAATTGTCTTGTCTTTCGAGGTGGCACATTCTTGGGCCGGGGCTTAATTTAACACCCAGTCCTCTTTATTGCTGTTGTTATTTACATGCTACCCCATCAACGACACACACATGCACACACAGTCACTTAGATCGAGGACTCCCTGTCTCACATCCTTATCATTGGTCTTTCTGTATTGTGTCATTTTGCTTTATTGTCCTGTCCCCCACAACAACCCCCCCCCTTCCACACCCTGTTAAATTAATTGCCAAGCTGTTGTCATGTGATACCAGCTGTTTAAAGAAGCAAGTGTGCACTGATCCCCTTGTTATTACATTTTGTGAAAAAAACAAAGAACACACCTGCAGCACTGCAAAAACAAGAACACAAAGTGTTTAGCTCTTTTAAAAGGCTCAAAAACAAAGGACGTGATGGTTTTAGCTAGCTGGGTGTCTCTGTTCTGCTGCAACTCAAACAGAAAACAGTAACACAAGTCAGCTGCGCCCATTATTCCGACCAAAGACCAGAAGTGATATTATGAGGTGTGATCAAAAATTTCAGAGACTGTTCCTGCTGCGCATTAACGGATCGCTGCACAGTCATGTGCATGTAGCAGGTGCAAGCAATGACTTTCATGTGTATGGAATCCAAGTTACACACATTTTGGTGACCACTGGTACATGCACAAATGCAGTTTTGCAACTGACCTGAGCCTTGGGTCGATGGCTACTACATATAGACCAAACTTCATTTTTGGGAACAGAAGTAAGTCTCAGGGGGAAAAAATCCTGTGAGAAGGTGAATGTGGGGCAGGACCTTGTTGTTGTGGATTCCACTGCGCTGTGAGTGGGCGTGTTGTCATGTTTGAACGACAGTTGCCAGTCCAGGTTGTTTGCACTGAATGTCTTCACATTAGAAGAGGGTGCAGCAAGGCTAAAATAGCTGAATTAGGTCAGGAGCACAACAAAGAGCATGCTGTCTAGTTTTCTGTGATATTCTTTGGGTTGTGCATCAGACTGTGAACTTCGAGTACTGTTGTGGTGCTTTTGGGTGTTAGGAAGGAAAACTGGAAGTCTCTGGGTTGAGGCTGTAGATAAAACTCTCATCATTGACGCTGATCTACACCATGAAGTTTGGGTCATTCTGGGCTGTTTTGCTTTGGAGTCAGGGAATTGCAAATACATACATATCAACTGTCACAAAATTAAAGGTGTTGATGCTGAGCAAATGATGTTACTCAAAATATTTACTGATGAAAGCTGTTTGCTTGCATCTGCTACATACATATTATTCTCCAGTGCTCTTTTTTGCGCAACACAGAAATGTTTGATCCCACCTTGTACTGTGTCACATGTCTGAAATGAACATTGGAAAACAATAACAAACATGTTTTCGACTGAAATTACAATGTCGCAAATTCATATTTGGGACAACTGTCAAACCGCTGCTTTGGACATGCAGTGTTTTTCTCTTGTATTTATTTAAGAAATATGTTGATTTTGAAGTTTATGAGGGGTCAGTGCAATGGAGCTCCACCTTTACACCACAGTTTAATCAAAATCAAAAACAATGATCACTGAGTTATTACAAAAAACTGACACAGCACCAAAAGACCAATCTATATCTATTATCTCAAGCGTTTTCATCAGCGACACAAGTGACAGTGTGCGGAAATTGATCCATAATTACTCCATAGCATGAAATCTCTTGTGCAAGAAAATGTTTGTAAGGAGTTTCCACAATTGAACGGTCGGAGCGCCTGCAGCGTTTTCGATACTTTTCAAACTCTGGCTCCAGTTCTCGGGGATCAATGTGAGATGCAAACAGGAGCAATCGACTGGATACACAGAAGAGGTTAAACTGCTGCAGGAGAGCTGCATCGTCTTCAGGTGGATTGAGTTTAATCAGTCAAACTTTGACAAACCTATTATGTTTGTGTGCCTTACAATAGCTCACATCAAAATCTCGGCTCTCTTTCTTTTGTCTGTTTGCCTGGTTGGAGGTTTTACAGCGTCTCTCTGTTCTATACAAGATGGATTGGCACATACGGCCTATTCTCTTTTTCTCTTTCACCAACCCCCCACTTCCTTCCTCCCCTCTCCCTCTCTCTCTGCAGCCCAGTTGCCACATATCAGATTTTGACAGTACATGGATGAGGTCCCTGAGAGAGGCATTAGCTCCCTATTGAGAGTTCTTCTGCTACACTCCTGGGGGGCATTTTTCCTTAACACAACCCAATCAATGACTTTTAATGTTCTCTTCTGGTAAACAGAGTCAAACAAAAAGGATGCAAGGGGCTTAAAGATGAACCGAGGCTGAGCTGCGAGCCTGCAAGGCAGCAGACAGGGCAGAGCAGAACATGGCTGTAAAGTTAGCTCGGCTTCGCTGAGGCGACTGAAGCGAGGTGAGCATCGGCTGTGACATTTGGACGGCAGCGAGGCCGAGGAGCTCTGCTGCCTCGTGTCCGGGTCATCTCCAGCACCGCTCGCAGAAAAAGAGCGTAGTCAGGGATGGTTGCGGGTCACTGCCCATGCTTGACCATTTCATCTTTGCAACATCACAAACAGGCTTTTAGAGATTTCTGCGTGCAGCTCAGCTGTAGATGCACCAGCCATCCAATCTCATAGCAGGGGGGCGTAGCTCGCTCCTGGTGGAACACTGCATCAGGGAAAGTAATCCCTTTTCTAGTATAGACTGATTTATTGTCCAGCAGAGCTTTAATAATGGAAAAAAACATAGCTTAGTGGAGCGGAGATGAAGAAGAAAAAAAAGTTTAAATAGCATTGCTTACTTTTAGCTTCTTCACAACAAGACACTCTATCAAATTCTGTAAGTAGCACATTAATCATGGACTATGACACAGGTGTTATTATTTCAAATTACAGCTAGATTTCACCAGTTGTCCCTTAATCAGTTTTTTGTGAAACATATATTCCGTCTACACAAACAAACTGAGCATCACAAGCTCTTAGAGTGGATAGATTTCACTGTCTCACTACCCCTTAACAGTGCTGCTACAGTCTAAAAAATAAAGAATATTTGATTTATCATTCAGCTGCGATCATCTTTCTCTCAAATACACAGCAAAACTGTCCGACACTCTGCAATGTTAGTCCTCCAGGCATGTGCGCAAGTGTTTCCTGTCGATCATGGCTGCATAAAGTTGCTGACCTGTGGCGTATACACACACACACACAAACACACACACCGAAACTAATCATTCACCCGCTTCAACAACACAACCTCAAGGTGAGGCTGGAAAACAACAAGTCAGCTGAAGCCGAGCGCTGAGCTGCTGTTCCACACAGCTGCTTGCATAGCCGCATTAGCTTTCAGTCAAGCATTGTGCATATATGTGCATGTATACTGTATATATGTTATAATACAACACTAAAATGCATGCACACTTAAAGGAAAGCATATCAGTTGAATGCACTAAAATACACACACACAGACATAGATCCATGTGGATCTATTTAGCAACTTAAGATGATTAACATTATATACCTGTGTGTATTTTTACAGTTAATCAATTGCTCTATTTATCTGGAGGTTTTCAATCTATGTGAGTTGAAGGGAAGGGAAGGAGCGACAGACATGTGGCAAAGACACTGCTTGAGAGGACAGCTGAAAGAAAGGAAGGAAAGAAGCTAGCTATTACAGGTCGGTTCACTGTTTTGGCCGATTATTTGCGCCAAAATTTAAACTCTTCTTGAGTCAATACTCAGTGAAATCTTACCACACAAACGTGATGCACGTTTATAGATTAAACAGGGTTCCCTGCACACCTTCCAGCTGAAACTGTTCTCAGTCCAAGAACAGCAAACTTACAGAGGACAGACAGAGCCAGTGCTAACTGATTAATTCACAGCCTTTAACTGTGCAAACAAACTAATGTCTTGATACAACTGTGTTGTCATCATTGTCATATTTTTAGATTCAGTGTGACTTACACATTCTTGGAATTTGATTATCTCTGATCCAGCTCCGTGATTAGACTTTCATAAACCCGCTTGGACATCATAGAAAAAAAGAGGCCTCTCAGAACTGCGGAACATGCCAAGAATGATTTTGTTTTTAAGTTTTCTTCAGTATCAAAATAAATCAGGAACAGCTGTCCGTTCATAGGTTCACTCAGCACAATCTGCAAATAGCTAATTCTGTATACTTTTTACTCTCACTTGCCAAAATGTCAAAAAGAATGTTGGTGAAAAGAAATGGTTGTGGTCAGGTTGTGGCTCAGAGATAAACAATAGCAACATCATCCCTCCTGTTGAAGCTTAGTTAATAAAAAGTTTGAACTGAAAGACAAAATTTATTTCACATTGAATTAAATCCCAAAAAATCAGTAAAGCCTCCCAATGAAGAAGCAGAAATCAGTAAATAATCATAATAGATGATTTTTTTGAATAATAAATAACTTTAATTGAGAGTTAATCGATTGAATAAAAATGTGGATTACATTCCTGTTGATTAAATAATGATTTCGGTACTGGATCAATCCAACAACTGCAGCACAAACCCTGAAGCCACCTGAAGCCTCCTCACAGCAGCATCCACAGACGTGCCAGAAAATAACAGATGCCACCAAAGCAAATGTTGGAAGTGCAACGCTCAGCTAATGACTGGATCTGCAGGCCGTTCTCCAGGTGACTTATGTTCCTGCTCCGCTGCAGGAGACAAGGGTGAGTGAAGCCGTATTGATCTGCTGGTTTGCAACCCAATCAATGCCGCCACACAGATCTGAGCTCTGTTTTTCAGGTCAAGCTGACGCACGTGAGCTAATGGTCCAAATTCAATTAATATGAAATGAAAGCATTACTCGCAGATAAATGACCAACGGAGACTCACACTCACCCTGCTGCCGCTGTATCCGACAAGTGTTCAATTATGAGATAATTGAACATCAGTGAAACTTAGGTTGAACAATATGATTGGAATTCATTACAAAGACAAACGTGCCAGGGTGAGTTTGCTGTGCCTGAAAAGTCTCTCTGAATAAGAGTGAGTTATTGAATTAATGATACACGCCTGCATGCTGCTCTTATTATTTTGCATACGATGACGCAACAGAATAGGCAGCGAAACGGGCACATCAGAAGCCTTCCTGAGAAAGACACACAGCTGCCGTCTTTCCATCCTCTGCTCCACGTCCCCAGAAACAACTACTAAAACACTTCCTCTCTTCTCTTACTCTCCTTGTTTCTTTTTTCCTGTCCTTTTCTTCATCAAAAGCCTCCAAACTCCCCAGCTCTTAAATTTGCTCTAATTTAGGAAGACACAGTCGAGGTAGAAATGAAAAAAGAAAACATGTACTTTCCACTACCTTTTCGTAAAAAAAGGGATAAAAAGAAGAATGATGTCAGTTATGAATTTCCTCCCAAAATAAGCACATAAGCATACTGACCTATCAGAATGCGGCACCAGTTTAAAAAACACTAAAGAAGCAAGAAAAATAAGCTCAAGAGGTGCTTATTTATCTCACTGTTTAGCTTTATTACAGAAATCTACCATTAATTGTATTCTAAACATCAGCAGGCAGGAGAAAGCTTATCCTTAAATACTTCAGTATACCTTTCACGCTGCAAAGATTTGTGCTTTAATGCATGACTCCGCCAGTTTTGTGCATGGCATGTGAATGATGACGTGGGCTCCTGGAGTCTAAATTAGAGTCTGTTGTTAATTGGATTTGACTGAAACATAAGTGAAAAGCCACGCTGCACTTAATTAATGACACTGAGAGCTGGTGATATAATGAGGGGGCCAAAAATCCCATTTAGGTTAGGTACACAAGGGTTGGAGATAAAGCTTTTAAAAAACTCGGGAGACATTGTTATTCTAATATGTTCTCGTTCTAACCATTATTCTAGCCGGTGCGTCCTCTAAACAGTTTATGGAGGAGCTGGAAGGAGCTGGACCTGAGTAAGAGGCCTAATAGGCTGCTAATGTGCAAGTGTAAGTATGAATTTTTCAAAGAAAGGTGGGGTGGAGCTGTTAATTCACCGTCACTGCTAATTCATCTATATGGTAATGTCTTATGACGTGAGGCCATAGTAAGGTAATCTGCAGCGTCAGCGTTAGCAGAGGCAGCTGTGTGACTTTCAGCTAACGACAGAAGGCCGAGGCCGAGGCACTTCATTACCGAGCTGCACTGTCGCTCTGCTGCTGCTGCTGCTGCTGCTGCTGCCAGCCAAGGCAGCGGCTTAAAGTATGAGGCAACTGTGTAAGAGCAGCATTTGTAGTGGGCTCACACAGAGTCCAACAGTCCATCGCCTCAAACCCAACACACACACAATAACAACCACTGCTTCAATCAGGAGAAAAAAAGAAGAAGAAGAAGAAGAAGAGGAAGAAATGTAGTTTCTCGCTCTTGCTCCCCTGCACCGAGGCTCAGTCTCTTAAACGTCACGGCTGATTAATAGTGCATGGGATGAGATGAAGAAAACGAGGGAGGGAGAGGAGGAAAAAAAGGAAAGGCAGAGTGAGGTGAAGAGGGAGAAAGGTGGGAGAATTTTTTTTTTTTTTGTAAAAAGCTAAGCACCGAGGAACGAGGAGACGAATATACTAGAAAACGATGGAATGTGCTGATATGATAATGGCCTCTCATGGGCCCTCGTGGCTAAATACATTTGCTCTGTGTAATTTAGTCCTGGGAAGAAGAGAGAATAATGTCTTCTTTTATCTTATCACACAAAACATATCGTCCTGCTCCTTCTCTCACATACACATACAGCGCAATCACGCACAAACACAACTGAAGAGCAGCTTGACGAGCACACGCAAACATTTCTAAATGGCCTCGCAACTCCGCCACAAATATCTCAACCGACAAATCCTTTAACTGCCTGATCAATGCCTGTAGTGCCATGCAAATGAGGCCAATACTCAATAGGGGACGGGTCAGGTTGAGGGTCCACATGCAAGCCACTGATCAAAGTGCAAACGGTGCTAAAAAGCCAGGATTAAACCATTTGTCTGTAAGCCTCCACCTTGAACCATTACCCTGACCCCTAAGCAAAACTGCCGTGAGATGCACAGCAAAACAAAAAAAAAAAGAAAAGAAGCAAAAAACTGCAAGTTTTAAACCATCCATCACTGGGCTTTAGAAAAGGCTCACACTTAGGGGGAAGCTGCAGATGCACAAACACACACAGGTGAGATAAGACTGGTGTTGTTTCAGGGCTTCTCTGCAGGGACGACGTGGGGAAACTAAGAACAGCTCCAGTTGTACAGGGGCCCCATGCATCAATATTGTCTTACCTTGTGTTTTGCCAGCCAAAGTCTCATCCCAGCGTCTCAGAAGTAGCATGATGGTGCAGCCTGGGACTCCTCTCTCCCTCTCATAGCCTCAGACTGAGGAAGGCTCGACTACAAAGAACACAGGAGAAAAGGGCAACACGATCATTGACTGGTAGCAGCTGCTATATCTTAATATATTCTAATTTTGAGCTTTAGTCAGAACAATGTCATTCTAGGCCTCCCTCGTTTCTTTAATATCTGGATGTAAAATTCAGAAAAAAAGGGAGCACAAAAGCAATCAAAAAAGCTCTGAACACAATGAAACCCTTTTCTACTTTCCACATACACCACATCACATCATGTTTGAAAAGGAGGGTGGAGACGTGGAGGATGTACCTTGCTGACAATGACTGTGTGACGCCTACAAAACAGCTAGAGGCTGCTGTCGTAATTATGTCTAACTTGAGGATATTATAATTTAAATATGAGAGTTATATAAAATAATGCCCCCGTACAGTTTTCCTCTACACAAAAACTAGCTCTGGAGACCAAAACCATAATTTGTGCCAGGCTGTAAACATGTTTTCTTCTGTTAGAAATTGGGCATTTTCATAAATGGCTCTACAGGGATTGACTCACTGCTGGAGCCAGCCCCAAGTGGCCATCAGCGGAACTGCATATATTGGCTCTTCTGTATTGCTTTATTTTGCAGCCCTGAAGGTTACTGCTTGGACTCACTTCTCTCTTAAACATATTCAGGTGTCACTCCACCGGGAGTTTTTTTTGCTCTAATCAGCTGCACTTTGTAAATGTTTTTCAGTCTGTATGATTAATACTCCTCTCCACCAGGACATTTCATAAGGTATGTGGGTTTGTTGCAGCAAATACAGATGTTTAATGAATGAAGAGGTGAGATTTAAATGCGTCATCACTGAGCATTTATCTCTCCTGTGCATTATAATCCTTTCAGTGTTGATTGCAAACTAGGAGTGTGGAGCGGGGGGGGGTGGACTCACAGCAGTTTTAGGTAAAATCCGCAACTGGTCAAGAGGGTAAAGCAGCAATTTCGAGGTAACTGTACTCCACAGGAGCAGCTTCGCTTCTCTTCTCCCCTTTGCTCCAACGCAGAGATGTTTGACGTTGCTTGTTTTTCTGACGTCCGTCAGTCTGTTATTGCAGAGGGAACAGGGAGGACAGAGGGTTAAATGCAGGTCAGAGTTAGTTAAACTCTAATAAAACCCAAACCGAACTTTCACCTCTGACCTACTTCCCTTAAAATGAACAAGCTAAGACTGAATGATCATGTTTTAAAGGCACAACTCAGGTCTTTAAATGTTTGAAACTGAATACAGCTTTCTATATTGTTTACAGTCTTAATCCAATCTGAAGGCCGTTTCTGTTCAATAAAAACAATACATCTCTCATTTTAATTTATTTAAATGCATCTCATAACTCCCATTGTGTGCGTGCGTGCATGTGTGTGTGTGAGTCAGTGTTTGAGCAGTTTTTAAGGGGATGAAACAGTCTGATTTGAGGACAATTCAGCCCAGTATGATAAATAATACATTCCCTCCAAATGTGCTGCAATACTAAACTGTCTCTGCCTTTGTCCCCAACAACCCCCCAACTACAGTATGAAGCAGCCTCAAGGGGGCTTCATTACAGAAATGTCCTGGGTCTGAAATCCTATCTTGTGTTAGTTTATGGTGACATTTAGGATTTTCGGTACTACAAAGAAGTGTTTTGTCATTGCAATTACTTAAGTGCTTTATTTAAATTAGGATAAGGGGTGTGATATTAGATTTTACATTTTCATTACACGATTATGTAGGGAGGATGAGAGCGAGTCTGTAACGGCAACTAAACAATATAAATGAAGTACACAACCAAATAAAATGTAGAAAAATAATATAGTTAATTTTAGACATTATCAAATGCAAATGTTACATGTTAAAAAGCCCAAGAGGAGCTGTATTGTTTACACAATAGTCATTCATCATGTGTGTATTATTAAGATCAATATTAATATCAATACTTCATCTTTGAATATGAGAGTAATTGTCAATACTGATTTATTGTGACATGCTGAACCATGGCGGCACAGACCTGTCCTTACTTAAAAATAGCTGATAAAAACAGGAGCAGCATTGTTGTCAGATCTGATAGCAATGACAAAGACAGGAATATGGAGACTGAAGTGCTATGATAATATTACAAAAAAAAAAAGCATCCACCAACGTCCCTCTTCAGATTATATCCTGAGCTAATAATTAGGATAAAAACTTTCCAAAAAATTTTGGGTTGTACTTTCTCCTCTGACTCACTGAAGCTAAAATTGAACACCCATCATGTCTTGCCCATAACAGCGAGCCAGCAGTGACAACTGAGGTAAGACAGCTGTTATCATTGATACATGTATATTCTAAACATATATTCTTAACACAGATTCACTGAGGTTTACATTTCTAGTCAGGATTTGTTAAATGAATAACGGAGTCTGAGATCAGCTTAGACACTGATATGTTAAGAAATTGCGTCTGTAATTGAAACATAGGATTTTTTCCAGTCTTTGAAACTTAAGATAAGATAGGACAAGCAGTTAGGACATGATTCTCTAATGAGTCCCCAGAAGAAGAATAAATAGCTTCTGTTAATCCAGATTACACAAAACTCACATCATGAACATGCCACGCACAAAGCCATAAGAATGTCTATATTGAATAGGGAAGTGTGGGCCATTCTTTAGGTAAATTAATGATTAATTCAAAATATGTCGATGAATAATAAACCAGTCTCTGCGGGGTAACAGATTGCACTTTTCATATTTAATAGATTGATGAGCCGCACACAAACTCACACAACATGTACACACACTGGCAGCGACATGTAATCACAGACAAACACAGGCCGTCACATGTACATGCAGCCGCTTTGCAGTCGACACATGAAACAGAAGGGGTGAACGTGCGGTAGATTAAAACATCAAAGGGGGGCCTACGCTGCTCACTTGAAAACGCCCAGGCTGCTTTAGCTTGTTCCTTAGCTTACACTAATCCCACAAAGGGGCCTAAAATGTTGCTTTTCTGCACACTCTGTGTACTCCCATCCCCTTCTTCACGGACAGTGTGCCTGCGTCGATACAAGTCCTCTTAATCAGCTCGGATGAATTATTGAAAAGCCTTTTTATATCAGATCATGACCCATATTTCGCTCGCTTGAAGTGAATACGCTGCCAATAAAGATCGAGATGTGCTTGTTAAGTCGTCCCACATAGGCTCCCTGCTCGCTCTCTAATGGCTGAACGGGATTCAGACGCACAACAAGTTGCGAGCTTCAGATGGAGCTCATTTCATGTGATGATGGACAGCTAAATGTGAGTGTGTGGTGCTGAGTTTTAACTGATGCCACACTTTGGATTCCACAAGCTCAAATGGTCTTAACGTGTTTTAGGATTGAGTTCTGGTGCAACGTGCAGCATCGCCTCGGAGCACAGCAGCCCCCTAGACGACACAGAAGTTATTTGAAGGCAAAATGTCTCATGGAGGGTTATTGCTGGTTTCATTAAGTCAGATGCGATGCTCGGAGCCAGACACAGGAGTTGTTTTGTTGTCTCATCAGGTAGCACATGGGGAGAAAGAGAGGCAGAGAGAGAATCAGTAGGAAGAGGGGATTATGAATCTCCTTAGCCCCTGCTGTCTCCTCTCCTGGCCTGTTTATCAATGACGGCTGCAAACACGGTGCCTATGAAATCTCTTAAGCCCCGTTTGGAGTCTCCTGGCAGACTTCTTTTCCACGTAAGCTCCTGGCATCAAACACTTTTCAGACACTAAAAATTGACAGGAGGCTTGAAATATTCAGCGGTGCCTCGTATCACCGAACACAGCTGATTTATGGTTCAATAAAAATTGGTGGTAATGTTATTTACATAAGCATTACTCTTTTGGATTGAGGGCGCACTTTAATTCGCAGAATTACAGCAAAGATCGAACTGTGTAGAACATTTTCTTTTGGCAGGAACATTAATTTTTGCAGTACAGAAAATATAATGCTTCTCTCATAGGTAACTGTAATTGAACCTGTGATTCTCTTGGAAAAAGCTGATAAATCCAATCTTATCTTTCATGATCCTGATCATGACAAAAAAAAGCTATATGTCCCATCAACAAATCACCTCTATACTCAGCTGGGTCCACTGTTCCAAATGGGTGATTTGGATGGCGACTGCTCACTCTACCACCCGGCTGCACTCAAACGCGGGGTGAAAACGTTATCAGCACCCTCAAATCAGCTGTATCAACTACAGTTTTCCAGCTAAGTGGGACATAACATTCCCATCACCGTCTGTTTCTCCACTGCCTCCCCATGACACATTATCAAGATGATGATATTAGAGCAGAAAAGCATGTTTCACCTGTTCATAAAAACGGCTTTATTTTGATAATCATCCCAGTAAAAAAAGACAGCGGCGAGCCGTGTGTCACAGGCACCTGAGACGTTCATTTTGCAGCGTGACAGCTGTGACAGCTTTGACACACTACCTGGGCTTAAGTGCCCATCTGCAGATAGGCTACAGGGGTCACATGTGTGCCAAGAGCGCCGAGCAGAATGGGTAATGGTCCCGGGTTATGAGAGCAGGTCTCAGGTGGCTTTCAAAGGTACGTAGCTGTAACCTTGACTGCACACGGCGTGCGTGCACACATACACACACACGGCATAAATCCAAACTACTGTCAGCCAAATGATAGGAAAGTTAATCAGAGAAAAGGGGTCAATCACTGCTGTGCCTGTGATGGATAGATGGACAAAGTGTCTGCATTTGTGTGTGTGAGTGTGTGTGTAAGTGTGCATTCTGCTGCAGACTCAAGATTACATTCCATCACACACCACTTGGGGATTTGAGATAAACTGTCCCTCTGCTTCTGTGAAGCTCTGTTTCTTTAAAATGACAGCGAATTAAAATAATTGCATTTAGAAAAGGGGCCGTGTAGCCTGTCTCTTCATGTAGATTACTTTATTGATCAGACTATATATTCCTCTTATATACTCACACTGACACACACACACACACACACGCACACACTCCTCTGATTTAAATAAGAGAGTGGAGCAGCACTGAGCAGGTTTGATGGGCAGAAGTGGCTACTCTATCAGGTGGAGAGTGGCTATTAAGTACAAAACCGAGGGTCATTTCAACGTGTGAGGACGACATCAGAGCTGAGAGTCATATGTGATCCAATGTCTCATGGATAAAACGCATCAGGAGGAGAATTAGAAGCACACAAAAAAGAAAAAAACTACAAATGATGAAAGCTGGTGAAGTGTGAGGAAAATTAATGATCTCAGATAATCCACCAATTTTCTTTGAAATTTGATATGACCCTAATACAGTACACACACACGTACACACATCCAGGATGCACACCAACACCAACACACACATGCAAAAGCAGTGGGTTAATGAAAAAAAAATAACCAGATGAATATAAACATCCATTAATCATCATCCAAGACATGCAACAGCGACGGCATGTGTGGATTCAAAGCACCGTACTCACCTATTTAACCCTCAACATTTAAAAATATTGGATTTAATTGATTTTGTAGGCCGGAGAAATTGAGAGAATCGTGGCTATTACATCAACTACGAGACAAAGATGCTGCTTGAGTCTTTAATCCGCGTTAGTGAAATCCCTTTAAGATTCAATAGTTGAAAAGGCAATATTGAAATCAGCTTCAGTCCATTAGAAAAGTCAAAAAAAAAGAGTCCCGAATTTAGGACAATTTTTGATAATTGTTAATTATTATTTCATATGGAATCAAATCCAGGATTTAAAGGGTAATTCCACAGGAAAACAGCTAAATCCAGAGCGCCTTTCTCATGGAGACGGTTGCTCAAAAGTCCCACTTCTCATTATCTTCATGTTCTGAAGAGGAGAGCTGTTAAATCTCCTTCAGGAAAAACGTGAAAATATAAAAAAAAGGAGATGAACAAGGAAATGAATTGTGTGGTTTGCTTCACTTTGCTATGCATCTGTCTACTGCTGTGCCTCTCTGTAGCTCACACACCACACACAGGCTCACACACACATACCAAATTATTCAGTTACTTTGCAGTAAGCTCAATTCTTTCAAGTCACCCTGGCATCTATTTTCCTAAAATGCAGAGAAGCATTTATGAATAATCTGCCCCTTGTATGCCAATAAATGGAAGTAGTCGAGTTGATGGATTGCAAAATTACATCACCAAAATGCAAAATAAACAGCAACTCCTCTCTGATGCAAGCAAGTCAATGACGTGTGAGTGGTGGGACATGAAATCTTGTTGACGGCGAACAAAAAAAGACAAAATGGAACAACAAATAAATCAATAAGTGGATCAATTCAGAGGTGGTGAGAGGGGGGGAAGTGATGAAGAAAAGAAAGAAGTGGAAAGAGGTGATTAAAGAGAGTAAAGCTGGAGGCAAAGTGAGTGGGAAAAAAAGTGAAAATTATGGTGGAGAAAAAAAATTGAAAAAAATCCTCTGGATGATAAAGCCAGTTTTTTTGTCTCTAGTCCATTCTCTTTGAGTGCTTGTGTGTGTCTGTCTGCAAGAACGAGAGTCAGTTCAGAAAGATGGGAGACAGAAAGAGAGAGGGAGGAGAGAGAGAGAGAGAGAGAGAGAGAGAGAGAGAGAGAGAGAGAGAGGAAAAGAGGGCAGAGGAAAAGAAGGAGGTAGATGAGTGCATAAACACAGATGACACCCCGACAGAACGGCCCGGTGCTGGCTCACAATCGCGCTCTGAAACAACGGTGCGCTGTCGCTGATGAATTACAATTAGTTTGACCTTCACCTGACAAACATGAAGCCAGGAAACTTGAACACACCTCAGCTTGGAAACGGTATACGTTCCCTCTCACAGGACGAATGTGGCGTTTGGACGTCTCTTAGTGTGCGTGACGGCAAACAGGAGGACATGTGACAAGGACGGTGTGTGATAGAGGGGCATTTCAGACATTTTAATAGAAGAGCAGACTTTTGTGCAACAACATAGACATGACAAGGCAGTCAGGATGTGGAGCCCATGATGACGGCTGGAGAGGGTGCTTGCTTGATGAGTCACTGTGGTCTTGGTGGTGGAGGAGAACAATAAAGAAAAGTCAGAAAAAAAAGACACAGATTATAGTATGTAAGAGGAGAGTGACATGAGGATGACATGGCATGAGGTGAGAACCAGCTGAGAGGCGGATGGGAGGGGAGCCATGGTTGTACCAGAGCTAGACTATAGCATGTGTGTGCGTGTGTGTGTGTGTGTGTGTGTTTGTTTAATATATGTGCACCCCCACACGAAACACCTTGCATTCACAGAAAAAGGAACAAAGACTTTGAGACAGACACTAAACACTAAATAGACCTACCTATGGTAAGAATTAAGAATCGCCCAAAAAAGATGCATAGGATGGTAGGAGGAAAAAAGAGAAGGGGGGAAATAGGAAATAGGAAAAGGTACAAAAGTGAAAAAGGCATAAATAGAAAATACAAGCAAGCCAATTAAAATGTCTCTAAAGTAAAGAAATTAAAACACTGGTGGAGACAAAAAGTAGCCAAAGTTAGGAGTGGACAGTGAGTGGAGTGGCGGGGTGGAGGAGGGAGAGGAGGGAGGCGGTGGAGGGAGGAGGGAGCGTGGGCTGCACGGGGATAGAAAAGGCTGGAAGTGATAGCAATGGAGAGGGACGGGAGGATGAATGAAGAGGGGGGGAAAAAAGAGAATAAAGGGGGCAAAAAAAAAGATCCCCCGCCTCTTTCTCTTTCTCTTTCTCTCTGTCTCTCTGCCTCTCTCTCCCTCCTTGCCTGGCTCATAAATAGAAGAAATTGTTGACCAGGTAGATGGCGAAATAGATGAGAAGACAGAGGACCGAGAGAGCAAGCAAATGAAAAGGTAAAGCACCTCCCAGCAGCGCGATGAGGAAAAAAAAGAACAAAAAACGAAAGATAAAAGCAAATACTCCAGTGGCCTCCGTTGTCTCCAGTCTATATGTGGAAGGGGGGATTGGCTGTTGCCAGTTGTTCCCCTTCCCCGGCTGCCTTCTGCTTTCTTCTGTCTCTCCTCCCAAAAAAGACTTCCCATCCAGATGACAAAAAGCAGGCACAGACGTCCTTTCCTCCCCCTCTCAACTCTGGTCTAAGCTCTCGTGCCACTCACACAGGTTGGACATTGTTGCAGCAGCAATGCACAGGATCACCAATGTTGCCCAGTGGGAGAGAAAAAAAGGCATTGGGGCTGCTGCTAGTCAAACACTGCCTGCCTCATGAGGAAGGATACTGAGCTGGAATTGCTCTGTCTCCCCTCTCCCGCCCATCCCTGCGAAAAGATGGGAGGAAGGGAGGTGGGCCCACTCGCTGCATTAGTATTCATTGAAAGGGAGTGTGTGTGTGTGTGAGAGAGAGAGAGATAGAGACAGACAGAGAGAGAGAGAGAGAGATGAGGAGGAGGGGGAGAGGGGTGCCTTCCAACAAATGTCGAGGAACCAAACCGGTGTGTGAAACTGATAAGAGGCTGGCTCCCCCTAGAGTCAATCATCAATACACAAGCTCAAATAACTGGAAACACTGGGATTATATATGATGACCTGTGACCTGCGATCAGGACAACACCTGACGCTGGAACGCCTCAGTTCTGCAGTGTTTCACTTCAACTGCATGATATTACTGCAATCCACTTAAAAATAGTTAAATACTTAATTATTCAAAACACAGAGAGCTTCTTCTGCCTCCGAAAGGAAGAAGTGTTTCACTTCTATGCTGCAAAATAATCAGGCGCTCATTTTTGGTGAACGTCTCTGGCGGTGTGAAAACAGCCCGATCCTTTCCTCTGCATTTTGCCCTCAGCCAAACTCAGTGTTGCTATGGCGACAGATGATCGCTCCCAAATGTCCAAATCAAAGCTAGTAGCACACAGGCAAAGGTGGTTAAAAGCACCCTTCAAAGGAAAAGACCGCAGTGTATCGTCATTATAGTTAAGTCGCTGTCTAAACACTCAAGTCAGAGGGTTTTGTCAGTTTTACGCTGTGTCTGTATCAAGAATGACATGATGCACACAGCCACAATACACTGCACTGTGTAAAATAAGCTTCACAGAGGCTTGTACTCAAAAGAGTGTGAGTTAAACCACACTCTTTTGTTTTATTCTCTTCAGAGAATATGTTGTTTTCAACTTAGCTCCACAGCCAAGACTGCAGGGCATGTATAGCTGTGCTCCATCTATCTTTAAAGTTGTTATTTATGAAAAAGAGGGGAAAGAGACAGAAGGAGAAAGAGAGATACTGACAGATCCTGAAAGAAAATATGATTACAACCCTCCATTGTCTCCTCTGTTGACCTCTTTGTCAGGCTGTAATTACTTAATACACAATCAAACTCAGGATAAGTTTTATTTACAATGACCGGTCAGGTGCCTAAGGCTTTGAGCAATATTTTAAGCAAGTTCTGTTCAATGTTTTACTGAAGGAATTACCTTAGAGTGAAGATGAAGGTGTGGTCCATGTAAATGAGGTACCAAATGTGTCCGAGGGGGAACTTTTACCATAGCTTTCCTTCTCTCTCCAGGCCCATCATGGATGGACCCACCAAAACAGGTATGGTTCCTTGACCCATACATCTCTGGACCTAAATTTAAAAATGATATGAAAAATGATATGAAACGGTTCAAAAACAATTTCTGGACATTTGTGGTGACAAACTTCACACTTAAGATTATTTTCCCGCCCTAATTATCCAGGATAGTTGCTGAGTACACATGTTCTTTTCCTGATTATAAATTCCTACACCTGTGAGTGAACTGTAAGTTTTCAGAGGAACTTGTTTCGGCTGACCAACTCGAGTTCAGCACTTCAAACATTTAAACAGCAGTTTAAGTGAGATTGAAAACATCAATTATTTGTAATCCTAAGTTTTCCATAGAGTTTAACAAGTGACTGTCGGCGTTCTCTTACCTTTTTAACCCAGGCACAGATCTAAGCATAGCTAGCAAAACTGACTTTGTGAGCTTTGCATTACAAATAACACAAAGGGGCTCGACTCAACCTACTGTTTGCATACTAGGCTGTTAAATTGCACATAAATACATTTCTTTGAAGTCTAAATTTTAAATTTAATCCACATTACCTAAAAACCGGGAAGAAACATCACACGGGTCGTGGACTTCTTCGTGTGACATACCGCCGTCCCGTGGTCGATGTGCGGTACTTTGATCGAGCGCGCGGTGTCGGATTGAGGCTGCCTGGCTCCACGCGCCGCACAATCACAACAGTGCTCAGAGATGGCGACCCTGTCATCACCCCTGCGAGTCTGCCGAGGAATACTGAAAGAATTGCGGGCCATTCAAGGACCAAGTTACAAACAGTCACCCGCCTACAACTATGTTATGGAGCAGTTTCGTAAGAATAAGGCGAGTTTAACTCCAACTGCGTTTAAGCTAAGTTAGCTAGTTCCCACTGTTACAAACTGCATGGGAAGTACATGGCTAACGTCGGCTAACTTGAATACTTCTAAATGAAATGGTTGCTATTTTGCTATCTAAGAGAAATGATTTATGTCCTTCAGCCTTTTAAACTGTAGACGTGGGGTCAATGTAAAACAGATCTCCAGGATTTTGTTATTGCCAAGCGAGTTTCTACACATTTCTTAACTATTCAATGCAAGGTGACTGTTCACAAGAAGGGCATGCTAACATTAGCAAGCAGCTAACGAGCAAAGCTTAAGCACAGCGTTCAGACTGCTGCGCGAAATTAAACAGACTCTCATGCTGTTATGACTTAGCGTCAACTTCAGTATATAAGTGCGAATGCACACCAGGGTGTAGCGCTACATTGAAGAGAGTATGTC
>JAQNCA010000011.1:10312760-10323108 GCA_029783725.1 Acanthurus tractus
GGTGCACAGGTGGGCAACGTTAAGAAAAAAAAAATCCTTCATCTTTTTTATGACATTAACGACAATGAGCACATGTGAGCGTGCAATGAAGCGTTTGTCCTCCAGTAGAGGTCGAAGCAGGCTGCTCTCTAATTAAGTCTGATTAACAATAGTCACGTGACCAGAGACAGTACCTAAAATTTCTGGGGCCCAAAACCACGCCGGTCAAAAAGAAATAACGCGTGAAGAAGATGAAATATCATTGTGCGACACTTTGTTTGATTTGTTTCATTTTTGCCTTCACGGCTCAGCACTGTTGGTGTTCCTCAACCGTCCAAATGAAGAAAACACCTGAGCAGCTCGTTCTGCCGAGGGTCACCTGCTCCGCCCGAAGGATAAAAGCTGTTTTTGATCCGCTGGTCAAAAGTAATATTCATGTTAAAGGTGAGATCCCGTTCTTTGTTGCGATTTTAAATGCCAAAGAGTCGAAATGTTGGGCAAACTATTTGGAACATAGTCTAACTGGCTACAAAAGGACCCCTGAATCTTTTGGGCTCTCAGTATTTTCATAGTGTTGCTTTGTCGTTTCAGACATGAGCGGGACCTTCATCCCGGTGCCTCGGGCTAACGGGTCCTGTGGAGTGAGACTGGGCAGAGAGGAAAACCACAGTCTCTCGCTCTTCAGCAGATATGACAGCTGCTATGCAAAGATTGAGGTATAGTGTAAACAGAGGACTGTATTAAAAATTATTCTGCTAAAAATCATGTTTCTCTTGTTTAAACAGAAAGTATTACTGCTATTTTTTTGCATCCAGAGAAAAAAATCCTGTTGCTTAGATTATCCTGACACAAAACAAAAATATTGACTGCCAAAACTTAGTTTGCCTTCAACTTAAAAAGCACAAAGACAGTAACATAAGAAAAACACTTTCCTAGGGACCAAATCACACAAGTACAGCATATATATTAAGGAAAAGGTTTGAAAACATAGCACATTAGTGTGGCCTGTTTAGAGATTATTCTAGCTAGCTCTTTCTTGTGTGTTTGATCAAATCACTCGTGTGCAATTAGATGTAAAAAGGTGTGCATCACTTAACATCAAAACTGTGTTGACATTTTGACCCCCAGGGCAGCAAAGTGGTCATTCCTCTGCAGGTACAGCTGACAGGAGAGGATCGATGGTTCAGGGTAAATATCAGCTGTCCTCTGATAAAGAAATACAGTGAGAGGACTCGACTTATCCCGACACGTGAGTGGAGACAGCTAATGATGGCTCAAGAGCAGTTATTTCTTCTCTTTTTTTTTACAGTTTACAGCTACTCATTTTTCTCCTTTTTTTTTAAGAAATTTAATTTAAACTGACACAATTTCCTTTGAAGTCTGGTTTGGAATATGAATTATTTCTCTCCACAAAAGTGATGCTATATGGGTTTGACACTTTCATTTGCTGAAGCTGTTGAGGTCACTAAAACACTGCTCCTCTCCAGCGTTACCTGGTAACTGCAACGTCGAAGCAGTGCTACGAGTGGACTGTGGCCACCAAAGCAATACAAGTGATGCCTGCCACAAACTGGGGTGCTGCTTTGATGCTTATGACTCCACCTGCTACTACAGACTCAATGGTAAGACTGGCATTTGTCTCATGAAGCACTGATGCATGGAAGTGATGTTGTGTTCAGGAAGCTGGACAAAGCCGTAATTTCCCCGTGTGTTGACACTCCCTCCAGCCTGCTCTCTGGACGGACACTTTGTGTTCTCAGTAAAGGCAGCAGACAGAGACCTTCCCATTGATCCCAGCAGCCTCACAGTCAAGGATCAGCCGCAGTGTTTCCCTGTTATCACCACCCCCGACACAGCCATCTTCAAAATAGGAGTCACGGACTGTGGTGCACAGATGAAGGTGATCCAAAATGTCATATCTTGTATTTGTGGAAAAAATATCCATCCTTTTCATAACCTAAAGTTGGTTAAATGGTCACATATGGAGTTACTGTAGAAATTATTCAGAATCACTGAGATTTCTCTCCTTGCAGATGGATTTTAAGTTATAAAACAGTTCTATGCAGCTTTGCACTTTATTTGTCTCTGTTTGAGTGTACCTTAAAATATAGTAAAATCTGATTCAAATAATTTGAATTAATCTTTATTGATGATCACATTATAAAACAAGGTTTTAGAAAAAAAAACAAATCAGTAGGTTAAATGTTAGGATTAATGTTAGGATTTAAACTACACATCAACACTGCACATACAGTCGGCGACTTATTCAACCTCTAGAAAGGAACTGTAATGTTGTTGTTGCGAAAATGTTTCACACAAGCCTTTCAAACACAGCTTTTTTTTTTTAAAAAATCCAAATTTAAATGCACTGACTCTCTTACTGAAATGTTCTTGTATAGGGCTTAAATATCAGGAAATAGCTTATGTATGTTTCAGAATCCTCTTATCCCTGTCTGGCTTTTAGGTGGATGGAAATGTGATGATCTATGAGGTGGAAGTGGAGGAACTGCATACTAAAAGTATAACCAAAGACTCAGCATTTAGGTGAGGTTTTCTTTAATACTCTGCACAGCATTGTAAAGCTGATGGATCTGACAGAGTTGTTATGGGGTTAGAAAATAACTGATTCCACAATCAAAGTGTAATATTAGTGACAAATATCCTAAAAAAGATGCCAATTTTAGTCTCCAGGTCCAGTGTGAATATGAGGCGTCAGATTTAAAGCGTGCAGCACAGTTGCGGTCCCTGTACGCTGTGACGAACCCACCGCCTGTGGTTGCACTTGGAACCATGAGAGTGCAAATGAGAATTGCCAAAGGTAGGAAAGTTTAAGCTGTATGGAACCAATCAAGTGTGGGTATTGAATTGTGCCTAGTCCATTGCACAAAACCATACTCACTCTGTGATTTTGTTTTTCTGTCCAGATGAATCTTTTACATCCTTCTTTCCTGAGGACCAGCTTCCGCTGACCTTGCCCCTGCGCAAACCTGCATTCGTGGAGATCTCCATCGCCCAGCCGTCCCCTGATCCTACACTTTCCCTGCGTGTACGGGATTGCTTTGCCTACCCTGCATCCAGACACTCTGTGTGGACGCTTCTCTATGATGGGTAAGGTGGAGTCATCTACGCTGGCGACCTGAGATGAAGTATTGAAGTGATGTGCATAGGTTAAATAGGTTTTCTCCCCCATGGACAGGTGTCCCAACCCTCTGGATAACATGAGAAGCTCAGTCCCAGTGGACAACCAGGGGAAGACCACCTCCCACTCGCAAGTCAGGAGGTTTGATGTCAAGACTTTTGCCTTCTTGGACCCTAATACGGGCCATCCAAGTGTGGAGGAGGTAAGGTTATCACAGCTACACATTTGTAACATAAGTTATATAAAAATTTGTATCACTGCAAACATGACTGTGTGTTATCTCTCAGATATACTTCTACTGTTGGGTGGAAATCTGCACAGATGATGCTGACTGTGTGCAAAGTTGCTCCATCATATGTGAGTATATTGCAGTTTGTTGTGTGTATTTATATGTGTGGTGTTGATAAACTCTCCTCCCACAGCATCTGAGGGTGAGAGACGGAAGAGGGGGGCAACACCTGAGCCTGAACAGGTCCGACTGGTCTCTTTAGGGCCACTGTTGCTACAAAACAACACCGATCCGGAGGACGATCCATGTGTGAAACAGAGCACAAGTATGTCCTGCTCAGTAGAAACTGTAGTTCTTGTGACGGAACAGTGGAAACACTTGAGTGACATGTAATGTTTTTGTTCCCCCAGTGTTTCAGGTGACAACATACATGCTCTGCGGGGTGGGGGCTGCCCTGCTGATGATCCTGCTGTTCATTGCGTGGTCAAGCATCAGGAAATGTCAGAGGTCAGCAGCACAGCGAGGCTGCGAGGTTAAAGCTGACAGTGAAGAAACCTAATAAATATTTCACCTTCTGACAAACAAACCTGTTTTTGAATTTGTATTTTCAGTATTTTTCATTGTATTTTAATCAGGATGAGAAACTAGCACCCTGGGGTGGTTATTGCTTTGTAAAATTAACTGCTGTGGTCATTTATTCCTTTTTTAGGGAGTATAATGAAGGCCTGTGCTAGGTCAGCTAGCTTTACAACTAACAGCTATCTAGCTAGCAGTTTGCTGTAGCAGTTACTCCAGTCATATGCTTATGTCTGGTTCTACATGTCACATTTAAATCAAATATGTTGTGTCATTAGAGTCATTAAAATAATCATCATTTAAAGAAACAAAGCAGAATGCTGGTTTATAAGCACAAAAATGTCTATTTTTAATGAGTCAAAACATAAAGTAGCAAAATAAGCAAAGAAATATCAGGATAGCTGAATCAGTACGGTCTGAACTTTCTCTGTGCCCTCAGCAGAGCTATTCTCTGTTTATCCTCTTCAAACTTTTTCCTTAGTTCAGCAATATCTGAAAACACACACACACACAAAAAAGAACCATAAAATTAGTTTTACAAAGACTTTTCCAGCTCCTTCACCAAACATTAAGGACATATTTACACTGCAGATGAAGAAAAGAATAAACTAGATTGGCAACTCACGTTCTTTCTGTGTGTTTCTGTGCTGCCAGGTGTAGAAGTTCATGAGCTCCTTCCTCTGCTTCTTCTTCATCTCTTTCTGTAGAGTCCTCTTGTTTGCTGCCTCACTGTGGGGGCGGGCCTTGGTGCCCTTGGTGCCTCTTGTGACTTTCACCCAGCCTTCTTCGTCCTCTTGTTGCTGCTCAGCCTCCTTCCTCTGTCTCTCTGCTTCCTGTGACAAAGAAAACAAACCCAGGTTGACGTCACATGGAATTGGGTGTTGGGAGGGAAATTCTAAAGGAAGAGCTGCAGAACTCTCACCTCTTCTTTTCGCTTGTCATAGCCTTGCATAAAGGAGTCAACTATTTGTTGCAGTTTATCCGGCTGAATGAAAGACTCTGTATAATTCTGAATCCATTCTGGTGAGAAACAGTGAAACATGTAACATGAATGTGTCAGAAGACTTAACTAAAGTACATTTAAAAGAATAAATCCAAAGCAACACAAAGAGACAAAATTTAAGAACATTTTAACCATAGCATTAACATCAATGGATACACAGAACCACAGTGGTTCAACTCACTCTGCATTCCTGTCTTCACTGGACGCTGCTCTGTAGAAACCATTAGAGGCACATTATGTGGGTGAGATTTAGCTGCTGTTATGCTGGAGGAGTTCTCAAACACAATGTAGCCCACTTTAAAACCCTGAAAGGGACAAACAGAGACCCCAGAGGTTAAGTAACTAATGAGATGAACCTTGCTTAAGCCAACAGGTGCATTGGATGTTTGCTGTTAGTGAACTTACAGCAGGGGGAACTCACCTGTTTTGCGACTGATTTAAAGAACTTGGACAGTTTGGGTCCAGACTCCTCAAAGGATCCTGGATGGTCTCTTAACTCCACAGACTGAACGGAACCAAACTGCGAGAACAACTCTTTGACAACACCCTGAAACACAAAGAGCAGGAGTCAGGGCTTGGGGATATGAACAAAATCAAAATGCTTTTGACCAAACATTTTTCTATTGATCTTGCAACAATATTGTTGGGACGATTCCTCGTGTTTTCACGAAATATTAACACAATGAAATTTTCGATTAAAACAGCCAATACTGATGCAATGATATCCAACATCTATGACATAATTTAATATTATATCACAGAACTTATATTATATCGATGCATTGCCAAGTTCCAGCAGGAATTACTTACTTCTACCATACGAAACGTGGCGATAGAAATAACAAATCATTGACAGCAGACAGCTTGTGCCTGGTAATTTGTACCTCTGAGCAGTACGGAGGGATGTTGAGGACAAATAATGTCCGGTCCAGAGGTCTGCGCGAGCTTTTCTCCGCACGCACTTTGTGTTCTTTGACGTACAGCTTGTGTTGGGAAACGCTGTCGGAACTAAACTGTAGTGACAGCACTGCGGAAAGAGACAGGGACATAAAAACTAAGCCAAACAAACTCTACACTCAGTTAAGTACAGTATTTGTAACCTCACAGCGATCTCTGCTTATCAGCCATACGACGATGAAAGGTAGTTAATAACCCAAACCGTGTAAAATGACACGAAAAAATTAAGTCACAATTAAGTCGATTGATGTGCTGGAGAAAAGCTGAAATGGATATCCTTCATTTTGTCAATCAATACCTGCAAATCCACCAGGAATAATACAAGGCTGGCTTTTGGCATGTTTCTTCTTGGACGCCGCCATCTTGATGTGACCTTTCACACCGGAAGTACAACAAAGACCGAATACAGAATTAAAATATGTCTAACGTTTTACTAAATAAATAATTAAAAAACGAAACATAAACAAACATTTATTCTTAAATTCAAATGATGATGTATTTAAAAGATTCACGCTTTTCACATTTTTATTTGTTGTTTCATAACTGATTAATTCGAAAGGTCCAGTGTGAAAAAATTAGTGGAAATTATTGGCAGGCAGAGTAAGAGATATATTAAATGTTAAGTTATTTATTATTTTTTAATTAAAAAACATAATAATTAATTTAAAAAAAAATTAGAATAAGAGCTGTTGTGTTTTTATCACCTTAAAAAGAACATTCATGTCTACAGAAAAAAATGAATCCTCTTCCACAGAGTCTTGCAGCATGCCAACTATGAGAGATGTCTTATAAAATGTACATGTGCTCTTTAAATTGTTTTCATATTGGATTCTACCCTAGAATGTAACACACAATCATTCTGCAGCTCGGCAATGACAGATTAAATTGCAATAAGTGACAAAGCGACAAAATAACCAAAGATCTTCACTATAGAGGGGAGGTTTAGTTTAAATGTCATTTAGGTATATCATAACTTTCATAGGATAACATTTTTTAATTAAATTAGGGTTGAACAAGTGTGCTACAATCCATGAGTGATTGCAATATAATCTCTCTTGGTATTTGTGCAGAATCAACATGTCTGCAAAAGAAGCTCAATTTTGCTACTGACAGGGCCTGATTTTTTATTCTTGATTTCTGACAATATAAAAGATCTGATCATTGCAGAGAGATGTTTTTGTTTAAAAACAAGATCCTGTCTTTGATAAAACTGCACCATAAATTTGATGTGGCAGCACTTTGCTAAATGCTAAAGTTAACTTTGAAACCTTAAGAAAGAGCATCCAGGTCAGAAAATTACAAATGGTAACCTTTATTTTTAAATCTATCTGCTATGGAATATCCCACCTCCAAATGTTACTATATTTATTTTGGCTGTGGGATTTTAAAACATTTAAAATATGGAGTGTCCCACTCTAAACATAGAACAAAATGAGTAAACATATAATTGAATCACTTAAGTTTTGTAAATACTGGAAAGTTGAATATATATAAGACACTGACCACTGCAACAATGCTTCATTATAATATGTCAGACAGAAAAGATGAGTCACAGACAAAATCTACAAAGCTAAATATTTAATGGTGACATTTCACAGACAGATCTGACCTCTCTAGTCTTCTCTACTTACATACCAAGAAAGCAACGGAAAGTAATTTACAGTCCTTGAAAATAAATCAAGTGTAATGTATACTAGAAAAAAATTAAACATACTGCTTCAAAAGTGGACAACCAAGTAAAACCAGACACAAACCGAGTACACAATAATCTGTATGCCACAAGGATGGTAAAAAAAAAAAAAAAAATTCCAAAAAATATCAAGACTGTTTGAAAACTGTTTCTGGTATTTCATTTATTTTGTTTTGGATTCTCCATTTGAGACTGACTCACACAAGGGTTTTCAGCCACTCCTCTTCTCAGATTGAATTTGGGTTGAGATGTGGGAATGCCTAATTGGACTTCAGTGTTATCTACTTCATGTGTTCTTTTTTTAACTTGGTCTCTATTCCATTTTGTTTTACTCATGGTCTGTACACACACAGAGAATCCAAAAAGGAGTATAACCAATACAACTGAATACACCTGTGTGGATGGAGAACCTCAACATTATGTATCTCTAAATAACATTTTTGATTAATGTCAGTTTTTTAAGGTCCCCCTGCCCCTTTTATTCTTTTTGTGTGGGAGAAGTTGGAATTAAACTGGAGATTTTAAAAGAAACCCCAAAATTATTATATCCAAATGGACTAGAATCAAATTGACTAAATAAATTTAGAAAAACGAAATCATCATTAATATCCGGTCAGATTTTGCATCCTCCAAAACATCAGATTAAAATAGCAAGTCACGTCATTCTTTTTTCCACTGCTCCGTCTCATGAACAAAAGGTTTACATTTGGATATCACGAAAACTAAAACAAGATGCTGCGTATTCATGAATTTCACGTTCAGAGAAGTCATGTATATCAAATTAGTAAAAATCAGCTTCATATGAGAGAATGCGCGCTGCCTGCGATCAAGGTGAAAACACAGTTTGTGTGTGAACACAGAATGTTGTAATATGCTTTTGAACATTGTACTGTATTTACAGAAGATATTAATTATATCTTGATGCGAAAGGCGGTGGCCTGTGAGCTGGGAGGCTCAGTGGTGGAGGTGGACTGTGCGGTGGACTTGAACAGAGCTTTGAGGATGGTCTGGGGGTCCACCTCTGGAGTGGGCTGAGAGGAGGCTCGCTGACCAGCGGGGCGAGACAAGGAGGACGGCAGACTGTCTTTTTTTGTACCGCTCCCTGTGCCTGGAGTGTCACTGAGCCTCCTGCAGAGGACAAGGAGAAAGGTGTATACAAAAAAAATGTTATGCAAACAGCCTCATATTTGTAAATCTAATAGAAGTAATGCCACTAATCTTTATACTAGCAGTCAAGGGCAAATAACAGCTCACAGGAAACATGCAAATGAACTAAGTTTGTATAAACTACAGATTTATTTGAAATGAAGGAATAAAGCCTTGTGGGCTTACTTACAATAGAATGGGCTGATCAGAAGTGATGACATTTCCCTGAATATGAAGGTTACACTTCATGGGTTGGCCTAAAGGTGGACAAAAAGAACATAATTCAAAAAACAACCAAAAACAAAACAGATGATACACAGAAGCACCCAAACTCTGTCAGTCTGGTTAATGTCTGTCTCAGTGAAGCTGACTACTTGTAACTTGGCTTACCTTAACAAGAACACTGTGGTTTGACAAACATAAATGTTGTCAAGAGCAAAACATGTATGTTTTCAAGAGCAGCAAACTTGTTTTCTATATTGCTGTCACTGACCTAATGCAAAACAGAAGCCAAAGCCCAAAACCCAGAGAGGCAGAGAACCCTGTTCCTGTCCTTGCCACCAGCACTCACCATCGAGGCAGCGATTGTTGTACTTCCTGTATGCGCTCACGGCATCCTCTTTACGTACAAACACCACTTCAGCGACGCCCACTTTCACCAGTCGTGCTCGCTTCAAGGCTCCGCACACACAGAACAGTTCCTGTGAGCAAACAAATAGAAAGTACTTAAACACACACACCCACACACTCTGAATGAGTCATCGTAGCACCACATTCAGCTCATCACTGAACATCGAAAGTGACAAAAGGTTAGTGCAAATCTGTGTGATTTACTCACAACTATGTCTTCCTCAGTGACCCGGGGATGCAGGTTGTTTACTGTTATTTTTGTCCCCTCCAAAGGACTGAAAGCAGGCTATAAAGAAATAACATCACATGATCAACTATAAGCACACAAGCATGTAACATGTCCTGACCTGAAAATATTTTCAAATCTTAACACCTTCCACCATTATCCGCTGGCTCATAATACAATTTTGAGGTTCTAATACAAACACAATCTTCTAGCAATGACTTTATGTTATATAACACTTCTATGACTGAGTGTATGAAACCCTGGGAAACAACAATTATTCTTTTAACAAAGAACAGGCATGAGCCAACCTGTAATTAATGTCCAAATGTATTCACTGATTCACTGAACACTAAATTCTGACTTAAGGGTCAACATCTGCTAATTTACTTGATCAGAGTGAGGGAGGACAGAAGCATAATAGGTGTGAAAGAGTTGGCAACTGAATTATATTCCTAGCACTGAAATATTTCTATAATACAAAACATTTTGAAACGTTTTTTTTTAAAAACCTTGTTTCTAAACATGTCTTAAATTGTAGAAGCTTCTTATGAGCTTATCTACAAAATGCATGCAAGAGTTTATGTTGTTGTTTACAAATTATTATAATTATTTGAGAAATCTACAACTCAAAAAATTGGGGCACTGGGTTGACATAAATAAAGTAGAATATTTCTGACACATTTTCAAACACTGAAAAGACTGTGTTTAGCGTTTTGCCTCATCAACTAGGCTGAATTTTGTAAAAATGTATTTATTTGAATTTGATGCCAGCG
>JAQNCA010000011.1:10338265-10355274 GCA_029783725.1 Acanthurus tractus
GATTGTGGCAGCATGGCAATAGTTTTTTTTATGAAATAGATGAAGTACAGATGTATAGCTTCATCAGAATGAATAGTACAGTGTTTTTTGTCAAACTTATTTTATTGATTGCAAAAATTGTATAATTTACAAAGATGACACAGGCTCTACAGTACATTAAATATGAAAATATTTTCAAAAGGTAGATAAGTCATTTTATCACAATTCATACTGTCAGTATAAAAAACTGGCTCATTAATGCAACACCGGTCATTTGCTGTGGTGGAGGCTCTTTTGCCGAAGATGATCAGGAACACTTGAAGCTTGGGAACGGTTCTCAGCCACGGTTTAAAAAAATGTCACCGCTGTGCTGTGGGACAACATTCATTCAATGACTTTTACAAGCAACCCCAAAGAAAGCTGAGCCTGAATTTGCTTTTACACAATCATAGATCAACTTTTAATTCAGCCTTTCATGAAGAAACGTGTGCTGTCTTGTCCTGTATTAATCCCAATGTTTTTTTTTCAGAATTTTAAATCCACAAACACAATTCTACACAAGAACATTTGTGTCCAGATATAAAATAAAAATAAAAAATTACAATAACAAGCTCCCATTTCTTAAGAAGCGTGCGCCATTTTCAGAGTAAAAATGACTAAAAAGTTGTACTGCAGAAAATGGAGATGACAGTAGCTCTTATGTAAATGTGTTGACTCCTGCGGTGTCAGGCAGAAGACGGGAGGAAAGGAAAAGATTATCTTACAGAAAAGCTAATACAGTATAAACTACCTGATAAAAATACATCACTCAACAAAAATCCAGTTTTCAGACCAAATGCGCACTCATACAAGCTTTCACTAAAAGCAAGCGAAAGCCACAATAAAAAAAAAAAAGAAAAAGTGCTGTTTTATATCATGTGGCCCAGTGTAATGAAACCAACTATTTAGCTACTCTAAGCTGCTCCTTGGCAGAATGATTGAAAACTAAGGCACTATCATGGTCCCCACACAGCCGGACCTGTTCAAGTCCAACCAGCATCTCCTCCGCTTTGCTATGATTCAGTCATCACGGTGCAGACACACCTGCAAAACAGAAAAACACACAGAACAAATGAAAAACTAACAAAACTCAACACACATCTTGCCCCTTTAAATCTTCACAGCCACACTGATTTGTTGACCACATTTGTGTGACTCTGCCTGTTGTAGATCAGTCCACACCTCTCACTGTGTCTGTCAGAGTGTCAGTACCGGCAGCTGACTCTCAGTGGTCCAGGCTGTTACCCAGCTTTTGCCCCTCCTGCAGAGCAGCCTTGGTCAGCCTCAGGTGCTCCTTTAAACCCTGGATCTCTCGCTCATTCCGGCTCTTCATCCCACTCAGCTTCTCCTGAATCTCCGTATATCGTTCACAGGCCAGTCGTTTCTCCTGTGGAGGAAAGAGCAGCAGACAGCTTAGCATGACATCACACCTAACATGAAAAACCATGTTTACTCTATTAATATGCTATTTTTGTTACTTCCTGCTTTATTTATATGGTACAAAATGCCAATTGTCTCAAGAGCAGTTATTAACTACAAAGGCAGGGAAGCTATAATACAAACAGAGCATCTTTGTAGTGCTGAACTTCGTGGAAGAAATTAACTGTATGGAATCATCGAATGAGGATACCAAGTGCAGAGGATTCAGGGTTTTCCTAACTTATCAAAATGTAAGAACAGTCTAATAAGTGTGTTTTGACCACTTAGGCTGTCTATACGTATTTATGGGGACTCTTTGAATGAACTTTTTGTTCATTGTTTTGCTGTTCTGAACAAGCACCAAAAAATCTTAAAGATTTGTTACGCTGCATTTTCTGACAGATTAAAGACAATAAGACAAATAACAAAGACCTTGTTGAAGGATGTAAGGATTAACATTCCACGTTATTCATCTAATAGTGTAGGAGTTCACAGAAAAAAATCACACACACACACACACACACACACACACACACACACACACACACTACCGTATTAAGAAACTGCAGCTCGTTCCTCAGACAGCTGATCTCCTTGTGTAAGTACTCTATCTCGTTCTCTTTCACCCTAAGGAGAACCTGTGGGGAACAAAGGCATAACAGCACAGTGTCACTGTCATTTTAAAGAAGAAAGAGAGAAAAAAACAACAAAAACAACACACCGGCCATCTTTTTATGATCCTAAATCCCTACAATTATGAATTGTGACCACCAAAAAGGCTCATGATTTATGACAAACAAAGTGGGCGTTCTCTGCATTTACAGCACATTAGCTTTTGGTCAATTACTGTTTATTATGAAATTCCTTTGTGTTCAGAAAACTAAGACAGCGGATTAATGACCAGAAAGAGCACAAATAACATGCTACATTTTGCTTATTCATAATGACCCTCACAGGCTGGGTTACATGTCACTGTCAAAGACTGATGCTCCTCTAAAAGCCTCCCTAATGTAATGTTCTTGAGTAAAACTTCATAAAGGGGCAGACAGGCAAACCAACAAACCAATTGTGCATTTCCATCACATCCTCCACACACCCTGAGGTTTTCTTTTGGATATGGAGATCATTTGTATCTGACCTTTCTGCATTATTATCATGGGTGTGTCTTTGGAAAACTGCCCTTTTGTTTCATAAAAAATACTTCTTTGTTGCCAGGGGGCTTTTCAAACTAAGTAAACAAGAAATGGAGTCATTAACTTCACTCGGGCTTTTTTTATACAGTTACTCATAATAAAGATCCTCAAAGGAAGAGGGTTGATGAGTTGGTCAGAAAATTCATTGCACCTTCATCAATAGTTGCTCCATAAGGGTTAAGAGCAGTGAACTGAAACGATCACACAGTAACTGTTCTCAGTGTGATGAGACAAAGGGCTCTAATTTTTTGGCAACTTATTGGCTTCGAGATTTGTTCACAACTACTGCAACTGTTGACTTTTGTTAAAAAACACCTGAGCTTTTACTGCAGTGCCTGACATTTCCCCACATGGGCAGATGTGACCGTTCTGGCTGTCAGAGAGTCACAGAACAGCACGGACCCCTGTCATGCATTTTCCCTTTCAAGTGCACAGTGTAAAGGCTGTTACCTCCAGTTCACAGGCAGTCCTGTCCTTGTTGTCCTCTGAATGCTGCTGGTCTGAGATGGCAGATCGTATGCGACTGATCTCCTCCTTTAAACGGTTCTTTAAGTCCTGCGGTGGAAAATGTTTTGTCTGTATCCTTTGAATTCTTTCCATCGGTTGACAGACGTCAGCAGACAATAAATTGCATGTCCCTTTTAACCGCATTACAGACGCCACACTTCATTATTACAGTACCAGGGAACTGCTTGGATAGTGCAGAGCAACACACTTACTGCACAGTCCATAAAAATGTCATGATATATTTAAGACTTACCATCTATTTTTCTACAGAGAAATACATTTCAATTTGTGGGGGTTTTTTTTATTTGAACAGAAACAGAATTATCCAAAATCTCTAACTCTCTATCTGACTCACCTGGTTCTCCTTCTTCAGCTGCTCCATATCTCTCTCCTTGCGGCTGATCTCCCTCTCTCTCTCAGCGTTGTTCTGCTCAGCTCGGTTTAACTCCAGACACTTCTGAGAGTAGCGCTCGGACAGTCCAGCCAGCTCTCTCTGAAAGGCCTGGCTTTCTGCTCTGAAGAAATGCAAATTTTACACTTAAACTGTGCACATGTGGGGTCATTACGGAACTAAAAGCTTCAGAAATAAGAGGCAACAACTGCAGGTTCAAAATAAAACATCATATATGTGACATTATCACAAATATCACAGAAGTCAACATGTAATCCACTTTTGTTCATGGCCAGAATAAGAAGCAGAATTCTGTCACTGCACTTAGAGTCTTTTCTTACTCATCATGCAACGAAAACTAAAACATCTCTCATTAAGTGGTAGATCCTTCACTCTGCTCTGCACTTACTGAATACCTCTAAAGTCAACTGCATTATGACACAGCATTGATTGCATTTAATAACAGCATCATGTTGTGAAAACGTATGAGGGTGCTTCTTTTTTCCATTTCCCAAAGGCAAGTATTTCCTCCTGTGGCTTTAAAACATCTTTACAGCTCATGACCAATAACCACAAAAATAAAGACAAGCATGCAAAGGGGGAAAAAAAGGAAAGAAAAGGCAGAGTAGGCAGCAGTGATAAGTCCTAAAATGCAGGTTTCAGCAGCAGCCACTGAGGCCGAGTCGTGTCAAAGACCTTGTGAAGCTTACAAAGTAAAACTAATCCATGACCAAATTCTCCTGCATTCCTCATGTGTCTCACAGGGCCGAGTGGACGCTGTGGTAATGGCCTTGCTTAGACAGGGAAGCTGGGATTGTTGCGGAGGCTGCAAATTCAGCCTTTTATTTCACACAAAACCCTTTTTGTGACCAACAGGCTCCCACTTTAAAGCACAAGAGAGCCTTTCACATAAATTACCAATGTTGGCCTGCACAGACTGAGACTGAGTGCCAGGCTACAACCAGCAATTTTCTTTAAAGGCATATGGGCGAAAAGCACAAAGTGGAAGAGCAGCAGTGAGCTTTGTGTTTTCAGTCACTTAAACAAATGAACTCATTTTATTAAAAACTAATTGTTATGTTTCCTTGACGGATGCTTGCCCCTGGTGTGAGTAACGTCATGGATTCTTTGTCCTACCAGCAGATTTTAACAGCGTTTTTAAAACAAAAATGTTTTTGCTCTGGTGGTCTAAATCAGTTTGCACGAGTTTGTTAATTATTTTCCCCCTTAGTTCATTTACTTTTCGTGCTGAGAGAAATCAGAGCAGATCAAAATGCATCTTATTTATTACATATTTGTGCTCTGTGCTCACTGGGCAGATGTTGCTTTGGTAGGAGGAAAAAAATTAATACAGGAAGAATGTCCTGTGTTCTGGATGAAGCCCCCAGCCAAGTAATGAAACCAATCTGACACAGTGGCCAAACCATACAGCCACGTCATGTGATGCACACTGGCCCAAAAGGACTTACCCCTAAGCCTATGTTGTAAAATGGAGTGGCTGTAAACTGCGGGATGCATTTTTTGAACAACACAACCCTCATAAAGTGACCACAGTTTAATCCATTTAGTTTGATCACATTTGGAAAGTCGAGAAGAGCCACAAAATCAGATTATCTTATTCCCATTCAAGCTAGTGGAGGGCCAATCTGGAAATTAACCAGCTCAGCCATTTGAAGTCTCTGGTTCACATGCTTCATGGGCCTCATTAGCAGAAGCTATATGAAAGAGCCAAGCCATTTTACATTAGGAAGTAAACGTTGCTTTGAGAACTGTCACAGGGATGAACAGAGCCCCACCTCCTGCACTGCATCCAGTTCTGCTCACACATCCAGGTTCTGGACCAGTGCACACTTCTGGGTAACAAACATTGTCAAGTGCTGTAACATGCAGCACTACTGACATTATCTAATAACTGTGTTCATTATCTGGACAATATAACAGGTAAAGTTCTTTCTTGAAAAAATGTCACACAGCCTCAGTGGCCAAACCATACAGCCACGCATGTCTTGCAAAGAAGACATGCTGCCTTCAGACAACTGAGATAAACAATGGAGCTGACACACAACAAGCTGTTTAGCTCAGATTTGTGAAGTAAATCTGGTAGTTGAGTGTGTTCAAGGTGGACTCATGTCCAGAGAGAAAAATCCCAAAGACAAGCTGATTGTTGTTGTTGTTAGCCAGTTCCCTGTATAAACGAGTATCCGGGTGGCAAATGAATTTCTCGAACATTAGCACAATCTGATTTGAAGCCACTTACTGTTGTTGGGCGAGCAAAGACTGTGAATCAAGCACTCCGCTGCTCAGTCTGTTGACCTTCTCCACCTCTCTCTCCAGCTCCTCTTTGTGCTTTTTCTTCAAAGCTTCCATTACTGAAACATAAAGAAAGGTGTCACAACATCTACATGATCTCCTGGTGGCTGGTATTTGTCTTTACAAATTGGGTGATGCGCAGGGACACTTGGGGGGTAAAAGAAATTGAGTCAAAGTGAGAAAAATTTATCAGAAAAAGGCCCAAACAGAGGAGAGGAAGGAGGGGAACAGAAAAATGATCAGTCTTAAGAAAGAAAATGTTTACAGCCTTGACCTGCATTTAACAAGATGACAATTTTTAAAAATAAAGCATTAATTTACCATGTGTATTCGATTAACTTACAGCAAATTCAATTTAACTCACAGGCTTTCAACATCTCTATGTCGACGTATAATGACACTACAGAAGACTAAAAGGTCCATCTGCAGATGCTATTATACTTTTTTTAAAGTTCCCAAGTCAAGATAAAGTTAACAAGTTGTATTTAAAGTTCTGCCGGTCTGCTCTGCTGACCTCGTGCGGTGTCCCGGGCCTCCTCCTGCAGCAGCCTGTCCCTCTCCGTCTCCAGCGTCTTGATCTGACGGTCGTGCTGCCTCTGCAGCTCCGCCAGCGCCTGACGATGAGCGCGCTCCATGGCTGCCAGGCTGCGGCCGCAGTGGGCCTCAGGGCCGCAGCCTCCCCTCACACCTCCACCCTCTTCCCCTCCTCCTCCTCCTACTCCTCCTCCTCTCCCTCCTTGTAGTTGCTGCAGCTGCTGCCTCAGTGACGCCACCTGAGATGAGACAGGGACAGAGGTAAAGCTCACTGAGCGAGAGGGGCAGGGGCAGAGGACTATTAACTTATGATGCAATTAGCATGATCAGCAGAGCACGATAATAGGTGAGACGCCTAAGGGTGGCCAACTGTGAGTCCTGACTCTATGCCTAACAAACTTAATAATAATCCCTTCAAACTGAGCAAACAGGTGATCTGCAAAACTGTGCACCAGCTGGAGACATTGTTTTTACATTAAACAGACTAATAATGCCAATGCTCTCTCCGCTACTACATTGGGCATTGTGTACCTACAGATTACAACGATTGTCAAAGCTCAAAGTTCAAATTATTTGAACCTTTACCCCGATTCTAGCTAAAGAAGAAGTATGAACACAACGGAAGCACATGACTTTCATTACACTGTTATAAAAGCGTAAGTGAAGAATAATGCACATAGGTCTCCCGTCAGCATGAATCTAACACCTAGTGTTTGAAAATTAAAACTGTGCAATGAAAAATCAGTGTTTAGCAGAGCTGTTCACTCAGCCTTGTGTTGCAGCTGTCAGTGAATCATGCTCAAACCAAAGACACACACCACAACACACAGATACAGAACAGGCAGATGTTTCAGCAGCATTTCCCAAATCGCTATTTGTAATCTTCTCAAGCTTGTCAACAATTTTGACTTTTCATTTTCCACAGCATATTTCAGGCGGGAAACACTTCTGAAACGCAGAGGACAATCCAGAAAAATAATGAGTTAAGGGTTAACAGGCCGAAGCAGGGAAGGTTTACTTCATCCGGACAGATGAAGAGTTAATTTGCTTTTTATTTCATTTGCAAATTGGAAAATCATCTCCACGCACTACCTCCCTCTGCAGCGCCTCATTGGCTGACTGGCCAGAAGGCCGCAATCCCACTGACGACAAGGAGCTCATCTCTTTTAGCGGCATGCGTTCAAACTCGGCCCACTTTTTCTCGATTTCTTCTTCGGCGCGCTGCCTTTGGTTCGATCCCACGCCGGGGCCTTTCCTGGACAGCACAGCCTCCCATTGGCTGCTTGTGTTCCTCTCCTCCTGCCACTGGCTGTGCTCCCTCCCCTGCCCCTCCCCTGCCTCTCTCTGACTGGCTGGGAGAGGGCTGGATGAGGCGGGCACTGGGGACAGCTCGACATAGTCGAACCTGCGCTGAGTGGGAGGAGCTGAGGTCGGAACATCTGGCTGAACGTCTGCGTGACGTGACAGTGGGCGACGGGAAGACAGCGGAAAGCGAGAATGGGAGTTCTCTTTGTCACTGCTGCTGTCGGGTAACCTAGAGGAGATAAGAGACAAAAGATTGTTATTCAATGTCTTCAAAATAAAAAAAACGGAAATAAAGATGGCATCATTTTCCTCTCTTTTTGATAACCTCATTAATCTTTGAGAAATAATTTCCTTTTAATCAAATAAAGATGCTATTGATTTCTCTCAGAATTCACAATCGGAACTCAAGGTATGACTGGAAGTGAGTCATCATTCTGTAAACAGAACACACGCTGATATTTTGAGTTATTAATGAACTTGTGATTCACCTGCAACTGCCAAAGTATACAGTGACTTGAAACTCTGGTTACATGTGAGTAACACAGCCTCTTATCTGGCTGTATTTAGCCAAGGCTCAGCTGCAGCAGGACCTCAAACGACAATTCAGGCAGGCAGCCTGAGGCAACCAACCTTAGAATAATATGAGTGCAAAAAACCCACTTCAAAAACAACTCGATGCTGCGTTTTAGGGCAGGAAGTTGAAAGTTACAGCCAGTCGGTGACAGATGCTCCTCACAGGCTTCCAAGGTCAGAATGTCAACATACCTCAGGGGGGAAATTTGACTTGAGCAACTCTGAGTATGAAAAATATTTCGCTTCTATTTTAGCAACCTTTTGCAGATGCACTGTGAAACCTGCCTCCAGATAGCCGCATTTAAACTCTACACTGTATTTAGGTCATGCTGTGGAAACCTCTCCACAACAGTTTCACAATTACCGACAACTGTTTTCTCCACAATATAACAAAACACTGTGCTGGTAAGGTGAAAAGCAGCACTATGTTACTTTACTAATTCTCATCAGGCCTTATTGTGATTAAGATCATAATGTGAGAAACTGAGGAAAGCCAGGTACCTCCTTGATTTCATTAACATGGAACAAGAAGATTTTAATTCTCATATGACAAGCTGTCAGAATTAATCTGTTACAAAAATGTAAATAGTTTATTCTCTTTCACAGCTACTGATACTTTTAAGCAACTGATACTGATATTTTTAAGCTACTGACATTGTTTACTTTAACTATGAGAGCATTAAAGTGTATTGTAACTTCAGTGCACAAAACCTGAAGAAACTTTATACCTATCCTCAGCAAAATCTAAAACACATCCAACTTGTGATGTAGAGAAGAAAATGTCAAGAAATGCTTCTGACCCTTACGAACAGCTCTCAATTTACTTTGGTTTATATTTAACCTTTGATATTTGATGATTAAATGGTTAAATTACTGTGTGAGGTCTGGGGAGCTGCTGGGCCGGATGCTCTTCTTTAAAACCTCTATCCAGTTCCGCCTGATCCCAGCTGTCATGGCAGACAACGTAAATGCAGCCTCTCGAGTCTGCAGAACAAAAGAGAAAACAGGTCAGATGTGGTTGAACTGGGGCGAGGTGTAAACCATAAAGGGAAACTGATGAGTGAGATACAGAGAGAAAGGTGGAAAAGATACTGGCAGAGATGGGAGTCTTGATAATGGAATAACAAGACATTGACAGTGGGTGTTGTTAACATTGATAAGGAATGAATATGAAAAAAAAAACAATATGCTGCAAACACAGTCTATGAGCGATAACGACCCGTAGCTGAGACACTCACCTGGATCTGAAACCCATAGTTCTTCTCCACATCAAACTCAGACACCTTCACGCAGGATTTCAGGTCAATCTCTCCATCCAAGTCATCTTTCTATACAGGAAACACAACATCAGGATTCATTGTCTTCAACTTTGTTATTGTCATAAATAATAAATACAACATGGTTGCTTACGCCTGGAGTGATCGACCAGACTTGCTTTTAATAAATACCATTTTTTGGAGTACTGGAAAAGAATTTCAGAATATACCTCCTCTGCATTCGAGTCTCTGTAGTACTTCAGTCCGGCATCAGTCAAAACAAACCAGTGCTTCTTCCACTGAGGAAACACAGCAGATATCAATTATTCCCAGACTGAACTGAGATCAGCAACTCTTAGGTTCGATTGTAAAAGCTACCAAAACATTAACATCAAATACAACAAAGACAATATCTGACACGGTTGATTTGCAGACGAAGCCAGCGACAGCAGGGACACAGGAAGGCTTCATATTAAACAGCAGACCCACAGTATGTGATGTGGGAAGTGAGAAGCTCATTCACTCAAGCATAACATTCGAAGAGAGGAGACACCTGTTGTGCCTCAAGCCACGAAGCTATTACTGTAATAACGAGGATAATCTGCTGCTATCGCCTTACACACAAGCTTTCTCATTAGGAAGAAGGGATAGAGGGAAGTAAAGATGGAGGGAGTGGAAGACGTGACTTCAGAGCTGAGCACGAAATTACACTTCACTGTCACTCACCTCGCCACTCTCATCCAGTTTAGACATCCAGCCCTTCTTGAAATTCAGGAGGTCGGGCTGTGAGGAAAAGAACATACAGTGTCAACTTCATCTGAATGTTTGTAAGAAATGTTACAATTTCGAAACATGAAGGAACTAACTCAGCTGTCTGTGAAAGTAAAGGTCATTTGGATGTTGTATTGTATTTATATAACCCTGCACGGAAAGAGAGTCTTTCCACAGATAAAAAAGAAGCAGTCAAAATGAACAGGAACAAGATAGAAAAATGTGACTAGATGCAACAAATCCCAAAACAAGACAAAGAACACTATGTGACCCATCCAAGGGTGGGGCGTGCTAAATGTAATTATATCTTTATACAAGAAATTAGCAGCAACCACACCACCCCAGGTTTATTCCATCATTGTGCATGCAGACAACAGATACAATGCCACAGCCATATTTCGCCTCAAAGGACATAAACCAGTTTCTATTGAGGAGTAACTTGCTCTTAAAGTTCACATTAAAACTTGTAGTAAGTGCTGTTACCAGTTAAAGTTTATATTTGTAACTTCTTTATATACTTTTTGAGACTATTTTTTAAAATCATCAAGTACAATGAGATCACTTAATTATTCTTTTTATTACTAGACGATAAAATTATGCATGATATGTTGCGACCGTTCAACATTCGAGGGGTGATTGATAAGTTTGTGGCCTCAGTTAGACTGGATGAGCTACGTGTGTGACAAGTTTACTCTTGTTACATGCACGGTTCACCTCTTTGAGTCATTATGCAGAAAGTTTTAAACGTCAAACTTTCTGCATAATTACTCGAAGAGTTTACCTGCATGTGCATGTAGCGAGAGCTGCATAAATCATTTCCTTCTATTGGATGCTATAACCTGATCGATCTCCCCTCATAGCCCAATGTTGTAATAAATAGCATCTCACTAACATAATGTTTGTGTTAAAAGGGCACCGCTTGACTGCACTGCAGCATGGCAGAGATGACAAAAATAAACGCATAGAAAACACGAGGTGTGAAAAATGACAGGAAACAAGTTTACGCCCATAAAGGATGAGCTCGCACTGCATTTAAAGACAACTGTCAGATAGAAAGATGAAAACCTGGAGCTGTATTTCTTAAAGTGATGGAGGGAAAAATCTGGAAACTCAACATTTTTGCGGTGAAAAGCAACTTCTATGTTCATAACTCAACACTGTCGCATACTAATAAATATTTTGCATATCTGTTGCTGAAGCTGTGGAGCAGTAGAAGACACTCTAAAATGTGCTTTAGCTTGTCTTTAAATTTTCCAGGAACTGGCTTGTTTTTGCTTTATGACAAGATGACAGCAAGAGGAAAACACGCGTTCGGTACCTCAAGATGTAGTGATCCCAGATTGAGATTAGGCAAGTTTTTCCAGCATGCATTCCTCGCTTTGCTTATCTCTCACTCGCATGTGCATTCCTCACTTTAAAATCTCTTCATGCATCCATCATCTCACCTCCCACTGGCATCTCATACTCATTACTTTCTATCTATTGCAGCTACTTGCCGTTCGTTTTTATTTCCCTTGCTAAATCATTCTGTTCTGCTCCCTCTCTGTACTCCATTATAATTTTTTGCTGGTTCCGTCATCTCTAACCACACATTTTCTGTATTTATACTCCCTTCCTGGCTTCAGCTGTGTTCTTGTAAGCCACAGCACCAGTCAGTTTGTCTTTGTATAAGGCAGTTTGTCTATGATGCTGATCCTCTTTGATCTAAGAAATTCTGAAGTTTGGTAACTGCCACTACCAAGTAAAGTAAATTAAGTTAGAAGTACCATGTCAGAGGAAATTTCCTTTCCTTCCCTCCTTTCATCATTAATAAATGAGGTGAAAATGCCTTAAAAGACCATGGACTTTTTATTTACTGTTGGGTACAATCCAGACACATATGTACACAGAGCATAATCACTGGGTAGAGTCAGGTGCCAGCTTAAAACACAATATTACACTTGTTTTGAAAGTCTGACAAATGCATCTTGTGAAATGAAAGAGATTAGGAGTCATAATCACCGCTGACTGTCGGCTTCTCTTTGATATTCTTCCTCGCCTAAAAACTTTGTGTGCATTTTTATAAAGGTGAACTAATGGTGCAAGCTATGATGTATCAGATCTCATCATAAATTAATGTCGTCTAGTCCATGCATGTCCGATAGCAAGGTCAGGGAGCGGCCAGAGGAAAAAAAGGGCCATTGCTGTTGTGAATAACCTGAATGTTCCAGTGCTTCTCCTTGTCATGTGCTCTCAGATCAGTGACTTTAAAAGGTCAGAGACTCACAGGAGAGGGTCAAACGCTGGCGACAGTCAGAGGCGTCTCTCTCTCTCTCTCTATCCCCATCACAACTGAAATGTCTGCTGAAACTTGTCCTTAAAGCCTTTTTCAACAGTTATGCTTCACCTCCTCACTTGTTTCTGTTTAATTAAATAGATTAACTCTCTAAATGGTATGAAGAGGAGTAATTATACGTGTACACACTGACTGTGATCCCACTTTCAGTGCTTCTGTGTCATTTCATAGAAACATAAGCAGTTGTTTTTTCGCAACAGTGTGTGCAAACAGTGCAGATCTGTCACAACTGTCTGCAGCAAGTGAAACACACAGGCACGTCACAGGCTAGCAGCTAAAGACACATCCTGTCACTGGAAACAGCTGGAAGCACACAACACCTGGAAACCACCGTGAATTATGTAACAGTCACAAGAAAAATACTGTATGTACGAGTCTTAAAGTAGCTAGGTACATGGGCGGAACTTTTTAAATTCAAAATATAAAACCACAGTGAATTCTTTTTGTTTTAAGCTAGCGGTTAGCGTTTGAATTCTGCCAATTCCGTTAGCGTTAACGGGGAAACCTTTCATCCACTGAAAATATGAATCATATAAACAGATAGATATTTAAAAATTTAAAGTGAGGTGAGTAAATGATTAGCTCCGGACTGATACATGCAACAGGTAAATGTAAATATATATATATGCATACATATATGTATGTATAGAAGTAACTCAAACAGTGTATATATTCAGGAAGGAGTGACAGGCAGGAAAACCCAAACTGCTTTCAAGGTGCAACTTACCGTCATGATAACAGGATCCAGAGAGGGTAAAATGAAGACAAAAGAACAACACAGTCACCTCCCGCAAAAAATAACACCTTTCTACGTCTCAAGTCTAACTAAACCTGAGGGGCAAAAACCTCTTTTCCTGGCAGGGCACTAACGTTACGCGAAATGAGATGAACCCCCGCCATTCATGCCCACGTTAATCAAGCGAGCCGCCAGCGTCCATAGCAGAGTCTCCGGGCAGTCTTAAGGGGAAAGTGCATTCACCCGACAACACGCGGACACTATCGGTGTTATAAAAGTAGGAACTTGGCAACTTTCTGAAAAGTCGTGGGTAGCTAACGACGCACTTCTGGCTCGGCTGTGCCTCTGCTCCGCTGCTCTCTCGGCCACTTCCTGGGCGGATCCGCGAAGCTCGTTTGAGAAAACAAACCAACCCTACCTAACCACACGATGCTGCCTCCAAAGCCCCGGGTCTGGGGACCTCCGGGGGCTGAGGGGGGTCCAGGAGGGTCCCCGGCAGCTGGAGGGATGATATGACACCGATAAAGTTCTCTCAGGGGCAAATTATGGGAGGAAAGCACACACACACACACACACACAAAAAATGCTTGTTTAATCTGAGGATCTACTACACCCTCCCTCTCTAACATTTTGGCCGTCCTTGACATAGAGAAGTTTGGCAATCCCCAACTTTGCAAACATACAGAGCAAATTCACTTGCTATGCCTTCCTGACTGAAAATATTTTTTTGGGCTTGCAAACAAAGTGGCACCCCCTCACCCACCCCCACCCCTCCAAAATCCTCTCTTGGTAGCTATTGGTTTCAGTTCAGGAATTTCAACACATGCCCCAGCAGACCACAATTGACAAAGCTCACTCAGTCTTATGAAATGCCTGTAGGGTGTAGGTGAAGTCTATAGACTCACGACAGACGGCGGCTCAAAAAAAGGCAATAAAAAGCGAGGCAAAAATACTGTAGATATGCAAGCAGGTTAAGGTGCCAAAAACATAAAAAGTTTACAATTGTAGACAGGGTCTGTGTGAGCCGTGGACAAGCTGCCAGCGTGTCTAGTAAATATGTAACAGAGAGATATTGTATATTGAAATAAGATGACTGCAATAAACTGGAACCACAAGTTTTTTTTTTATGCAAACTACAACCATTAGTGATAATAAAAATCTCCTTTAACTTCACTCTCACTATGGCACAATGCGAGAGAGGTTGTTTCCATTTAGAGTAAGAATACACACATTTTTTGAAACAAGACTGGCTGTGTCACATACCTGCATTTGTTCTGATCTGTGGTGATTACCTGTCCAAGGACTGCCCTCATCTGCTTTGGGACTGCCAGACCTCTGGAAAATAACAGCTTTTATGAAGATAATCAATGTCTGACCGAGCAAACAGAGAAACCTCCAGAGTTTCACATCCACCAATCTATTCAAATCTGGTGTGCGGTATGGGGGGAAATGCAGTTAAGCATTAACATGTTATGCAGGTGGAAACCACATTGCACAAGCTGGAATCCCAGTGCCATGGATTATTTGCTGTGCAGGAGGAAATAGTGCTTTTATGCGGTGCACATACCAATATTAGTTCTTAATGCTCTATTCCAGCACTTTCTATACTGTTTCTACTCTCCCTGATTACCAGATTTGCTACATGTAATAAAACCCCAGAACTGTTAAACTTCATGTAGATCACTTTATAAAAAATAAAGATGGTTTGAGACAGCTAGAATAAGAAGCCAAACAAAAAAACTCACTTCACTCACTTTTCACTCTTTTCACTCACTTTTGGGATCCGATAATAAAACCTCTCCGCTCCCCTGGCAGCCTACCTGTAATGAGGTTGAGGAGTGGGCTCGAGACAGATACCCACTGCCACCATAGTGCCAGTCTCTCTCAGTTTCTCCAGTATCTTCCCACTCTCTGGAGGGCTGCTTGCTAAGGGAGTGACTGAAACATCATGAACATGTTATCAGTGTGTCTGATTTAGTCAAATTCATTCAAAATTCATATTATCAGCAAAGAGTTTGTGATCTACACAGCAAAACACACTAAGAATACACAACTGGTCTGTTTCAAAAGGTAATTTTAACCAGCACTAACTGTGTTCTCTTTCCACTCTCTAAGGTGTTAAATAAGTCTGACCTGGCTGGTTTAAAGAGCTCCTGTTTTCTAGAGGGCTGCTGGTTTCTCGGCCACCCCATGTGTCCTTCTCTCTGGTGGATCATTTTGACCTTTGGCACATCAGCCATCATGACGTATTCCTCCCTGTTCCGTCCTGTGGACCCCATCGATGGCACCCCAGACTCTGAGGAGTCCATGGAGCTCTGGGAGGAAGTGTGCCTCTGCATTTGAATTTGAGGGGAAGGAGAGGGGCTCCGTGTGTGGTGAGAGGACCTCTTGTCCTCACGGTATTGGCAGCGATCCTCATGGCCTTTTTTACCAACCCCAGATCTGGTTCTGCTAGGGCTTCTGGATGTTTCCAAAGTTACAAAAGCTGTCCTACTGCTATTAATGGTCTGTCTTGAGGGTGAAGTAGAACGAGTTAATGAGGCGCTACGGTGAGACTGACTCAACCCCCGCCAGGAGACTGGTGAGCATCTGATGTCAGATTTTGAGTCATGGTAAGTGTTTTTTCTCTGAGAGGAATGGATGGAATCACCTTTGGTGGCTTTACTTAGGACTGAGTAGCCTGGCGGGTCACTGCTGCCTTTTCTAGAGGGAGAGGAGTTGCATCTGCTGTGAGTCTTGCTGCTTTGGGAAAAGCTAGTTTCTGTTTTCGAAAGCAAGCGCTGGTCGGGAGCGTCGTAGCTTTTTGTTGAAGGCAATGAAATGTAGCTGTCGCGACTTCTGACAGAACTGTGTACTTCAGACTTGCGTAGCAGAGACTGTGAAGGAGCTTCATAGCTTCTCCTTGAAGGGGAGGAGTTGCGACTTTCACGACTGCGGCCATGTAATGAACCACTGGTGTCTGTTGTCCTACGTTGATTCTGAGTTGGGGTCTCGTAGCCTTTCCTTCTAGGAGAGGAACTACGGCTGTCACCACCTCGACTGCTTGATTCGGTCTTATGCAGCACAGACTGACTTGTGGTGTAACCTTGTCTGGATGGAGACAGAGTAGGACTTTCATGGCCTTGATCATTCAGTCCATTCCTTGCTTTTGGGTTACGTAGCAGAGCCTGGCTTTCAATATCATAGCCTTCCCTGATGGGGGAGCCACAGCGTCCATGGTGACTACGTCCACCTAAAGACATGATTGATTCAGATTTACGGAGGAGGGATTGGCTGGATGAGCTGTGATTCCTCCGAGGAGGTGAAGAACTGTGACTGTCACGCAGACTTGGAGAAGATCTCCTGGACAGAGATGAAGCACGACTATCGCGTCCACGTCCATTAGACAAACTGCTGGTGGTTTCAGTTTTGTGGAGAGACACTTGTTCTGAGAGGTTGTAATCCCTCCTTGATGGAGATGAGCTCCTGCTGTCTCGACCCCGGCCACTCAAAGACCCACTTACTTCTGTTTTTCTTAAAGCACTCCTAAAATCAGAAACAGTAGTAAACTGGGATTTGACTGAACTAGCATATGATTTAAAGTTCCTTGGCAGCGTTCCTGACTCAACACGTCGCCCCTGCGGACCTTGCAAGGAGTTTCTGGATCCTGACTCCATCCCTT
>JAQNCA010000011.1:10355374-10365895 GCA_029783725.1 Acanthurus tractus
CCATATGAACTGCTGAAACCTTTTCGCCCAGTGGAGGCCAGCGACTCTGCTATCTTAAAAGGAGTAGGACTTGGAGAGCGGGGGCCGACTTGGGCCTCGACTTCAACGGCAATTTCATAGGGGTCAGGAGGCAGGTCTTCCACTGGCATGTCCTCTTTGAGAGCAAATGGTATCTGCCTTTCAGAGGCCACACCAAGATTTGGGTTTCTGAAGGGGACGGTGTCTTTGGGCTCTTTGCTTCTCATGCTGAAGATGGGATGTCCTCTCTCAAAATGGCGGAAAGGAGCGGGCGGGCTGTTGTCACGAAGGATGCGGGCGCCCGCTGCCCTCCCGAGGGAGAAGTAGCCGCTTTCACGCTTCTCTCTGTCTTCTTTCAACCCTGGAAGAAAATGGAAGTTGCACAGAGTGACAAAAATAGAAAGGAACGGACGGGGAACCGAAATAAGACACACCAGACACGTCAAAGTTCAACTACCGAGCAATGACCAGATGATTCCTGAGACAAACTAAGTGATATTGTATTACTGATAATTGCTCTGAGACACCTCAGCTGGTGACATCAAACAGTATTGCCAAGTAAAGAACACCTTTGGCTGTAACTAGATATGGATTGGTCAAGTGCTGTAAGTCATAGGTTTACTGAAGGCTTCGTCTACCTGTGCACAGAACTCATAGGTAGAGCTATATGTGTTCAAACAAGAGATCAGGTGATACCGTTCCTCTTTCTCCCTTCCACTGCTCTTAAAAAGAAGTGCAGCTTTTTCAACTCTTCTCTTTCACTGTAACTGCAAAGAAATCAATGAAACTAACAATATACAAGGTCAGCACTCAAGTACCGGATCGACTACTGAAGCCGTCTCGGCTCCGGGTTTCGTCCATCCAGGCCCGAGGGTTTGGCCGATGGGGCGGGGGGTCGAGGCGGGTCATGCTGAGTCTGTTGGAACGGCGTCGGATTGGCAGGTATTCGTCCTCGGCACTGAGGGAGCCGCTGAACTCTTGGTAGTCACTCTGATCACGGCAGCTACGTGGAAGAGGAGATGGGAGAAGAATGATGAGAGCAGAGATGGAAGGGTGAGAGATTGAGATGAGAGTGTGGATGGCAAGGGAAGAGGGAGAGAGAAGGAAGCGGCAAAAGATGGAAGAGAGAGAAAGACTAAAGCAGTATAACAAGAATCTCATAAAGTAAGCAAGCAAGGACATCACATATAAAATGTTTAGGCCAGAGAACATGGTGAACAGAACCGGTGAGATTCAAAACATATGACTATTCACTTAAATATATATCCCAAAGTTTTTAAATCAATCAACTCACTAAAACACTACAGTTATACATGAAAGGCTACAATCCCACTGTCTCGCTCTCCTAAATGACATATCATCATCATGCTGTGCGCCTGTACCTGTCAGTGCTGTCGTCGTCGTCGCCGTCACAGATATAAAGCTCGCAGTCGGGGCTCAGGATGCACAAAGAGCTCTCCTGATAACCCAGATGGCCTCCATTGACATCACAGTAGCTGCTCACCACCGACAAACCGTCAGAATCCTCCTGATAGGATGATGAGGTAAGACACGAGCCAATCACATCGCAGCACCAAACCCCATCTCTCTCCAAGTCACAGAGGAGGAGACGCTGATGACTTTATCTCCACACCAAAGCATTGATTGCCAATGACAAAATATGCTGGGAACTTACACACAATTAGTGTGTAAGTTCCCAGCAACCTCACATCAGAACAAGAAAGCACATTATAAAAAAAGTCCTCGATCTGCCTGTAAGGCTCCGTTGTCTCAGACAGAGATGAGTGTCAGTCTCCTCCGTCCTCCCTGACACACACACGCATGTTCAGTCTGCTGTTCGATTAGGGTTACACCTCTGTAACTCGACCTGGCCTGTGGCTTTTCCTCATTAAAATTTCATCACTTTTTTTTCTTTCCCTTCAATAAACGTCTCTCTTCTCTCAAAAAAAGAACCTGAAACTGCCTGCAAATGTCAAAAATCATAACTGGTCCCTCAAACTTCCAGGAAACTACAGCTGAGTTATTACAAAAGTATAGATGTACAATTCAACGTATACCAGGCGCTGAAAGCAATCACTATCACAAGACGACTGTGGTTGTGTCGTGGAGGCAGAAGACACAGAAAAAAAGTAGAGTTGTCTGAGTTTGAGTACTGTTTAAGGTCATTCCTGTCCCTCCTGTGCATTAACCCCTCTGTACGCTATTACAAGTGCTTCCCAAGAGGGCAGTAAGTGATCCAGCTTCATTAATTTATAATTGGAGCCACTGCTTCCATCCTGCTCCTCTCCTCCTTACTTCTCATTCTGCTCCTCTGACCTTTTCTTCATTCACTCACAAGCAACAAAAACTCATAAATGATTTGATGAACTGTGTGAATCAGAGGGGGATTTCTGTTATCTCTTGGACTACAGAAATATTAAGTTTGGGGTCAAGTTGGGAAGATTTTAATGAAACTTACTGCATCATTCCTGACCTGGAAGACTTTTAAAGCCAAATCAAGCACCTCATCCTGATCTTCATGACTTCACATCTAATCAAAGCGCCTGTCTGACTTTTACCGTGACCCTAAATGTGCTCCCCGTCTTGCCTAGCCTTCAGTCCCAGCTAATCCCATCACTCAGCACACATTCTGCTCCTGTCCCCTCCCTCTTCCCCCTTCTCTTCTTTCTTACCTTGCTGCTGGTGTCTCTTTCCTCAGCCTGGGACGGGATCGGTGTTAACAACACTCCTTTACCTGATTCAATCCCATTTTCAGACCCAGTATCAGTCCCAGTTTTAGCCCCAGTCCCCCCGCTCTCCGCTGTGGATTTCTGCTGTGTTGCTGCCTCGGTGCTCCCCCCTGTGCCAGCATGCAGGTGCCTCTGGCGCAGGCAGTCATGGCAGCGGGAGGGGTCAAAGATGTTGGGCTGGAACTTGGGGCAGATGGGCTCATCGTCAGAGAGGGGCATGGTGAGTCTGGAGGGGGACGCTGCACGATCATCGCACCCTGCAGGGAAAACTTGTAGTGGGGGGGTAAAGAAAGGTATCATTGTAAAAAACTTAAATTAATAGTAATAACACAGTGCGTCTTCTTCTGTGGTGTGTTGACCATTAGAAATTTATGTTGCATTTATGAATTGAATTTTTTCGGGGTAAGGTATTGATGCAATAAGCACAACATAGTTTCCAAAACTTTAAACAGAGCTCTCTCCTCAAACGTGAGGTGAAACGATGAAAAGCAAGATTATTAGTTTTCTTGTAAATAAAAAACACCTTTGCTGTTGAGTCTGGCTGTGATGCTGCATTACAGCAGACAGGTGTGAGCACAGAGCAGTGGCTCGGCATGAATATGTAAAAGGATCTTTTATTTCATGGTTCATGCAAGATCCAAAGCGGAACTGTTAAAGTAGGTGATAACTAATCACACTGAGGACAGTGAAACACAAGCCAGTCAGAGCCGTGTCAAAGCTCCCCACAGAGCAGCTTTACCGCCAAACACAAGGCACAAGCACAGGACAAGAACAGCTTTTCAATGCACCACAGACTCAAATAATGAGTGAGTCCACCAAGACAGTAAGGCTAAAAGTAATGAAAATATGAGAAACACTTTGTGATGGCTTTAATATAAAAAATGAGAAATTGATGAGCATTACCTTACAAGAGTCTCCAGTTGTCAGCTCCACTTTGAATATATCTTCAGAAAACTGAGGATAAACTGCCCACCAGACCCCCATCAGGCACATGGCTCCTCTTCCCCATGCTCCCTGTCCTCCCGAGCTGCCAAGCTCTCAAATCAATCCGATTGGCTGCTCTGACAATGAGTGAAACTGCAGCACCCATGACGGCCATGGTGGCTCTCAGTTAACACAGTGGGGGACCCTGAAGCACACACAGACCAAGAGCCAACATGGAGGCAGTGGCCTGCTGGTTCCTCTATTGACTGGTTGTATTAAATATCATGGGCTTTAGAAAGCGAAATGAAACGCTCATGGTAGTGACAGCTGGCACACGCTGGCTCAAGTTAACGTAAATAAATAAACACCAGTGAAGGCGGGTGGGGGGGGGTTAACATATATTGAGACCTTTGGCTTTATGGTTTAACATTCTAACACAGGGAACAAGGTCCTGTTGGAGAAACAGTGGCTGGTTCTCCTTTATATCACACACAGGTAACACTGAACTACAAGGAAACAGAGCTGAGGGTTGATTTCCTGATGTTCTAAAGAGGATGTTGACAACAGCGTCAGGTTTCCTATTAAACAATGGCAAGAAGAGGAATTCCACACACAGGGCTCAGTGACAGTGTGTGAGACTGGGCAGCATCATGAGGTCACTTCTTAGCAAGACCAATCTTTTATTTACTGAAAAGTTTACATTAGAGAGATTGTACACATTACATTTAGTAGATAACACCACAAAAAATAGCTTTTCTTCAAAACATGAACAAATATTAGTACAAGTTTTTTTTGTTTTTTTGTTTTTTTTTAAGGGGCAGCTACTATGGAAGTATGAAGTAAAGTCACGAAAGAAAGTACAACATTGTCCAGAATCGGGCGTTTAAATGAAACTTGTGTTCAAGACACAGACTTCTCAGCTTGATCACATCCGGCTGGAACGCAGGAGCATACAAAACTCCAAAGTTCAGTTTTGTCTGTGGGACTCTGACACAAGAAGTCAAGTCTCTCCACAGTTTAAACCGTCCATTATATATTTTTCAGTCCTGACAGTGCACCCTTTTTCCAGTCTGTCGACGTCTTTGCCAGTGGCCGGTCTTCCCCGCTTTGCCTCGTCTCTCTGTGGCACCACGTCTCTTGTCTTTCTGACCTCGTCCTCCTTTACCTTCCTGCTTCCCTTTCCTCTTCCCCTTACTGGTGTAAGTGTTGAGCGATGCAGTCAGAGTGCGGATCCTGTAGCAGCAGGAGAAAGGAAAAGAAGAAATGCAGCTGGACTGAGAGGAGGCTGGAGGATGTCAGGCAAAAGACTGAACACACCCTTTCATAAACCCTACAGCTTATCACAAAGGCGAAGAAACCTGCATGATGACCATCTTACTTTTTATTGATGATTGGATTTCCAGATTTTCTTGGCATTAGTGGTTTCTCCTTATCTTCCTCCTTAGCTTCATCTTCACCCTCGTCTTTGACCTGAAAGCAAAGATGTCAACACTACCATGACTTTTCTTACCCACAAAACAGTAATTCCACAAAAATTGGAAAAATTGAAAGTATCAGTGAGTGTGTTACAAAGCAGTCATCTCAACAGTTTCAGCTCGCTCACAGAGGACTGACACTGACCTGGCTGGCTTCAGGGCCCCAGCGAGCACCAGTGAGGTCAAGCTCGTTGATGGTTGTCACTGTGACGGTGTGGTTTGGATGATCGTACTGCACAGACTCTTTGGTGCTGGTTATAGTTTCTTCAAGATCATCTTCAGCTGCCTCTGTGAGAATGAAATCAAGTGAGAAGTAGTAAGAGATATAAATCAGTAAAATGACCTTCAACAGACTTCTGCTTTTGACTCACCAAGAGCTTCTTCCCTCTCCTTCAGCATCTTTATATATTCCTTATGTCTCTGAAAGCAGACAGCACATACACCGATGCTCACACCGTTTTTGTTGACTTAAAACAGATTTTAACTGAGCACTTTAATTTTACACCTACCTCCTCTCGGACTCTGATCTGTTCCTCCTTGATTTTTTTCTTAATTTCTGCCACGGCTGCTTTCCTCCTTTCCACTTTCCGCTTATGGAAGCCAGTTAAATACTCTCTGGGCAGAAGTAAAAATAAGAAACCAGTGTTTCTTTAGGCTTCACAGGCTTGTGTACCATATAGTTAAGATGTCACAGCAATAACAAAAAAATCCAACTTGGCCTCGCACTGTTTACTGAAAACACACATTTCACCTTAGTTTCAATTTATGCAAATGACTCAAATGTAAACAAACTAAGAAAACATCAAGGCTAATATAACTCAGCGCAACATCACATTGTATTTATGATTATCGTAATATTAACAAGTGACAATATTACTGACTTAGCTTCTTTGGTTTCAACTTTTTTGTAATTACAAATTAGATACTAACAAGCCTGACAAGATAATCTAAAAATCAGACACAATGTGTGTAAAGTAAAAAAAAAAACAACTAATATGCAAAACAAATACTTAGTAGAGAGCTAATACTAGTATGATACTCAAGCTAGGCTAAATGTATATATACTTACTGTCTGTCTTTGTCGTCAAACATTACGATGCATTTGTTTTCTCTTTTCTTGAATCCCGGCCTGACTTTGGCATTTTTGGTCTTATTGTTGTTCTTTTTTGTGTTTTTCATGTTGTACACGTGAGTTTACACTACACTACCGTTACTTCCGGCTTCTCTCTGTTAGGAAGCACGTCGTTAAACTTGATCCGATGAGAAACACGTAGATGCACGCCGGAAAGGTTCCGCACAGTCTACACACGCAGGACCACGTTACAGCTTACTGGTTTCTGGCAGTTGTTGAGAGTGTGAAGTGTAATGACATCTCGCAAAAAATAAAAACCCTGGTTTTAACAGTTCCTGTTTTAACTGCAGGGCTGCATCATCTGTGCATAACACCCTGTATATGATACTTGTATTTTTATAGCTATATTATGACACTAACTAGAAAAGTGAATAAAAAAACTAAAGCGGGACTACATGGTCTGTATTTTGGTTTATTTAAATAACTACCTTGAGTCACCCCTGCATTTTATTTTATTACTTGTCATTTGGTCCTTGCACTGTTCCGACCCATACAGCACCTTTGTGGAGGTCAGATGTCTTTTCACTCCCTCCAGTGGAAGGAACTTATTATGTATTGGCATGTTACATCTATTAGAAAAGCAGGGAGTGTTTAAGACTGAGGTATCTGGTGTTCATCACTTTGTCACACAAAGACTGTGTGACTGTGAAAGAGGAAACCAACAAACTTCACAAAAACCACTCTTATCAGATTCACACTGACATTCACACTCAGGCGCCACCCACATCATGAAACATGAAATGTGTTGTTGTCTATTTTCCTCTATTACCAGCACAAGTTTGATTACTTTGATCAGCCAAAGATCGAACATACCAATCACTGTCAGGTGTTGTTTTATTATAAAAACAAACATTATAATGAACAATGAAATTCAGACAATAAAACACATTTAAGGGGGAATGACAAAAAAAACAATTGTAACATAATTCTAATAAAAGCAAGAACTCAAGCCTGCTAAGAACCAGTTGAGCCTTTTTTTCTTCGCTAAACAATCTTTTTTGCTAGTTGGGAAAGATAATCCAAAACTGATATAAGTATTTTCAGGACTCTTTAGGTTGCTAACTTACATCTTGGATTGACCTGGAAAAAGAATTCTGAACATTCTACAGTAAAAGCATATTTATGTGTTTGCGTGTGTCAAAAAATGAGAGATTCTAACATTTTTGGCTAAATGTTTAAATGCAGGCTTTAACTCTGCAGTATCTATTAGAAAGTCTCCCTCCAACAGTTCCTCACTGTAGGCTGCTTTAATCAATACAAAACAATAACAATGACAAAGCTGCAAAACTGCCCCCCAAAAGCCTATATATTAATATTACATGAAACATCCATTAAATAAGACAATTGGAGCACTGAAACAGGAATGACAGAGGTGACAAATTATGAAAAGGTCAACAATTACAAATAAAAAGCAAATTGGACAAAGATTTTCACAAGATAAACCTCTTCAATCAATTCAAAAAGAATGAAACATAATAAAATAATATTTCTATATAACATCAAGGCAACTTTGCTTGAGAGCTTTACATAAAAGAAGGACATCACTTTGAAGAAATACCATTCTTCACTTTCATCAGACATTATTTACTTTGATGCACCCTAAAGTGATCACCCAACACCTTCAGAGAATCTAAAACTCACTGCCTGGGGGCTCAAAAGGTGGCTTGCAAGGATGGACAGCAACATTTATGGATGTTTACCAGCCACAATTTGTGAGTCATGATAGCAAGATGTGCTCCTTGAGACAGCTGTTGTTGTATTTTTGAGTATTTTTCCAGGTGTTAATGTATTGTGGACATATAGTAGTAATTTGAGGGCATCACAAAGATGTAAGATGTGGACACAAAACTTTACAGGTAAGTAGGTAAAATAAATATGAAGGCAGACTTTGGGGATGGGAGTGGTCTGGGGAAGTGCGCCTGGAAGTGGGAAATATGGAAGGGGGCTTTTGAGCCTCCCCTTGCCGAGCACCCTCAGCCTGATTAGTTTAAAATCATGGAATCACTGTATCTACTTCCTTTTCCTGCTAGTGACATCACATTACATGACGGTGTTGGGTTTGACACTTTTTCCTGCCGTGAGAAAATGAACTCAAATTGACCACAGCCACTGTTCTGCAACCATGACCTTTTTTCTTTGGAAGCCACCATGCGAGGCCACAGCAGGTGAGCGCCTGGTGTTAAAATGATTCTTGTTGGTGTGTCACTTTAAGGGTGAGGCAGCTGACCTTTCTCTGCTGATCAGAGCTCCAGACTCTGACAGGAAACTATTAGCGACCAGCTTTGACATGTCACGATGCTATCTGCAATGTGTCTCTCCTCTCAAGCAATGAGTAAGGACTTCCTGTTTAATCTACTCCTATTTATCTGCTTATGTACAACCTATATACAATCACATTGTGAGTATGTATGCAATTATTTTTGAATGTAATATGTGTACGCATATGTGTGAATGTGTGTTTATGTAGGCATTTTCAAACTTATCGGACTATGATTGGCTGCTTCCCTGTTATTTAGACATTCCCCGTATCCAATCATTTTCCCTGTTTCTTCACGTGAGGCAGTAGCTGACTGCCATCCTGCAGTTTCTGCAACGGCAGGTCAAATTGCTAAAGTACTGTACTGCCACATCCTAAAGTCTAACTAAAGCAGCTCAGCAAGGCTTCATGAGAATGACGCTGTGCTGGATGGGAGCATCACTTCAAATGGTCACTTAATTTAAATTCAGGATGACCGACTTGGTGCTTAAGTATCCTATTATTCTTGACAGTACAATGCTGGCATTGTACGCTGTATGAGGTAGATAAGAAGAGACGCTACTCAGCACTGTATGGTTAAAAGCAAGCTAGTCTGTCTGTCTGTCTGCCTGTCTGTCTGCATCCTTCAGCACAGCCATGCTTTAACAGACCGCAGCTGTCTACTCCTGAATGCTCTGAAGCCCTTAACTGAAGCTTGCAAATTCAATGAGACATTACACAGTTATTGTAGCACTCACATTGTACTGTGTGCCAATAATGATTGTACAGCTCGCTATCCTACAGATAATCAGCGTACTGCTGCATTGTGTTATTTTAAACAGCTATTAAGATAATGGTCCCTTTTCCCGTTGAGGCCCATTAAACACAGATTTTCCTCTTTGTTGTTTAGATTTAGGCAATTAGCCAACATGTTACCATTAACGTCCAGAAGGTGGCATAATTGTTCTGAATCAATGAAACTAAGCATCAAAGGAGCAAATGTGCAGCCTTCAAATATTTCAACGGTGGCGTGGGAATGGAGCTGAGACTTAAATGTAGCTGTGACAGTAAAAACCATCTGTCTGAGTGTGTGAGATAAGTGTTGCAGTTGAGAGAAAAGTCTTTTATCAGGGTGTGAATGAGTGAAAATTGCACAGTAGATTTACATGTATTTACCACTTTACAGGTGGTAAATGAGTAACCCAGTGTACAACTTCGAACGATAGCAAATTACAGAGTTCATTGTTTCATTTTACTGTGAGTAGCCCTAATCTGTGTGTGTTTGTTCTCGCAGACTGTGTGTGTATGTGTGTGCCTTCAGGAGGCAGCGATGGTTGTGCCCCCGCTTAGGCGCAGCAGGATCTGTTGACAGTCCTGCAGGGATCGACGGTCTCCCACGCGCTCCAGGGTGCGCTTGGCCTCAGCCAGCAGGCGGGCGCGGTGCCCGGGCGGGGTCAGCAGAGGCATGGGCAGGTGGCGGCAGGCCAGCAGGATGGCATGGGCCCTTTCCCTCTCGCCCAGGATGCACTCACCATCTGACAGCAGCCGAAAGGGAAGGAGACAAATAATGCAGATTAGTCTCCATCGTCTTTTTGTTCATCTGTGTGTGTTTATGCATGTGACTGCAGGGTCATTTTGTCCTTTTGGATGGTTTCAAGTAGGCTTTTCTATTATTTGGCTCTTAATACTGGAAGGTTAAGAACCACCACAGGGGAACAGGCTCTGTGCCAGCACTCAAGGTTAACTTCCACTCTGTGCTTATGTGAGTGTGTGTGCGATGCCCCAGCTTGAATTAATGTGTAAAAACAAGCTAAGTCTCCTTCACCTGCTGTGTAGGAGCTGTGTGTCCTGCGTCGGAGGTTGTGCTCCAGCAGCTGGTGTGTCCTTGTGGGACTGGCTCCAGCCATCAGCCTCACTGTGGTCTCATGAAGAAACACCTGTATCCAAAAAAAACCAACACACACACACACACACACACACACACACACACACACACACACACACACA
>JAQNCA010000011.1:10406089-10430648 GCA_029783725.1 Acanthurus tractus
TTATAAGGCGCACTGTTGGTTTTTGAGTAAATTAAAGGCTTTTAGGTGCGCCTTATAGTGCGGAAAATACGGTATTTGTTCTGCAGTTTGCCACAAGTTTGAGGTCAAAGGAGGGTAGAATGGGGTCGGGAAAAAGTCACAGGAGTGCCATAATAAGAGCTGACAGCCCCTTGCCTTGTGTTGCAGATAGGAGAGCTGTGGGAAACTGCTAATAAATAAAGTAAAAATTGACTACGATCAAGTAGATGTCTGAGCCACGCTGACCAGGCAGGCAAAAAAGAGGAAAAAAATATTAACACTGAAGGTAAACTTGGCTTTTGGTACGATCTTAAATCAGTCAATATGTGCTTTAAGAATAAAAAGGCTGCATTAGACTTACGAGTGTTCAGCTCTCTTCTCCTTTTCCCTTCACTTGCATGTGCTTGATGAAATTTAATTGACAGAAATTATATTTTCAATGTGTATTATGTGCTGGTTGGCTAATTCATTTCACTGGCTGCTTTCTGTTTTTATTCTGTTGTGTCTTGTATGTTGGCGAGCTGACACATACTATACTACTTGTACACAGAAACTAAGACAAATATGTCAATCTGTATAAGAGCTTAAACCTGCAAAAGAAGTCCACTGAGAGCAGTTGAGAGGCACTGGGCCCCTCTGGAGCCGAGCGGGTACAAAGCACCGTCTTCGACCCCCAGGGGTCTGGACCCGACCAAGCCAGGGCCACTGCTCACACACACCACTGCTGATGCCAGATCATCATCAAGTAGAGACTGCAGCAACCTCAGGTAGCTGACTGGGAAGAGAAAATGAGAGAAAAACAAGGGGAATTGCGGGAATACCGAACGCTTCACCACACAGGAGAGCAGGAGGAAGAGGAGAGAACAAGCACATGCAGAGGCCACAGGAGCTTGATAGAACACAAAGGAGTGAGTGAGCGTTTAGAGTGGGTAGTGGAAGTTTGAAATAGAAAAAAGGTAAAAGCAGGTTGCAAAGGGAACAGAAGCACAAAGGAGAGACAGGGTAACACTCAAAAAGAATTGAGGGCAATTTTTTTGAATTTGTTGTGTGACAGAAAGATGGGGCGAGAAGTTTTTAAGATGCACTGACAGTGTGCGAGGTAGTGAGGGACGGGGTTGAAGGCACGTCAGTAAGACTGTGGGGCCGAAGCAGTGACGGAGATACAGCCACAGACACAGACGTAATGATTGCTTTCACACAGTTGGATCTAAACTGAGAGACATTTGAAATGCACTTATTCTGTGTACACTGAGATTAGAGTTCTCTGAGGGAAGGACTCAATTAGTGGCAGCAGAAGAGTGAGAAAGAAGACTGAGTACAGAGACAGAGAGAGGGATGTTGGATGGAAAAAAGAAGAGTAGAATGGGAAGCATAAGGAAGATTAAAGACTGAGACAGAAGACAAAGAGGAGCCTGTGTGAGTGAAGGACTGAGAGAGAGAGAGAGAAAGAGAGACCGGGGAGCAGAGGGTGGGAGTCAATGCATCAGAGAAACCCTGACAGGCCACTTATCCAGCTGACAGACAGAGACACAGCAGCAGCAGGGATGATCTGTCTCCGAGTGGTGCAGCGTGATGTGGGCCACTTAATCTAATGAAAGTGTGTGAAATGCATGCATGCCCCGGGGTTTGGTTACCTTCACCACGGAGAAAACACTGACGAGCAGTGACTTTACATCTGCAGGAGCACATGTAAAGCAAAATGGGGGACGGACCTCATCAGTCTGTCCTGAGGTTTACTCGGTACATGTACAACTGCAGCTTGAAGTGCAACTTGAAAATAATAACTTTTTGTTATTGTATATTGTTTACATATTAGAAATGTTTTCATTGTATGCTCAAAATTAATTAAACAGCATCACAAAAGTAAAAGAAAACTTTCCACGATCAATCAGCTGATCCACTTCCTGAATACATATATGATTGTTGTTGCTGTGCAACGCATTTAGCAGAGAGACCTGATCCAAAGAGAGGAAGAGTTAGGAAGACAGCGCTTGGACACAAACCAGAAAAACCCATGACCACATTGTCAGAGTTTATAAAATGCAGTGTGGTGAGGGCACAGCCACTTTATGCACAAGACATTTGTAACAGAGTTCTACCAATGTGAGTCGGCTGTCACTCTGTTTGTCACTTGTCTATTAATAACCAAATCTGCAGTGTGGTTCATACACTTCACTGACAAACCACAGTAACAGAGAAACACTGAGCTTGGAAAGTTTTTGCACAATGTCTACACTTTTGCTCATACTCTCCCTCTCTTTCTCTGCCCCTCTCCATCTCCAGGAAAGTGTTATGTGTTTATAGATTATCAAATTAATACCCTGGAAAACCTCCATATTTCACAGAGGGCCTAGATGTCAGATCTATTTTACAATCAGGAGCTGTAACCAAATCACACACCCTATCCTACAAATTGCCCACAAGTGCCACTTTGCAGCAGCAGTTACAACACTTAGTCATGAGCTCTCTCCAGGGACCTGCCTCAACCTGATGTCTGTTTTCTGAATTTGGATGACAAAGTGTAAAAAACTTCCTCCAAAACACCTTGATGTTTTTGTGTGCAACAGTCAGCATCACAGAAAATCTAATAGTAGACTGATATATATGATAACAAACACGAAACACAGAATATCCTCTCCCCCTACGGTTGGTTGGGTATTGCATATGCAGTCTGCATGCCAGTCAGAAAATAGAAAACAGTACAATTTTAAAAGTAATTTAAAAGCTCTCTGTGAAAGCTCTACTTCAATTTGCCACTTTAAAACACAACAGCACGTTGTTATTTCTGTAAACTGTCTATTTATTACTAAATCATTTTTTCAGTAATACATTTAGATGGAAATATTTGAAGGCATTGCATTGGAAAAAGTTAGAATGGAGCCCTGTATTTTTATTTTTGCACATCCTCTGGTGTGTCCAGAATAACACTGGACAGTATTAAATGAAATAAGAGAAAATTACAGGAAGAATGGAGCTGATACCAGATTATAAAATGCATGAAATTGTGATGACAGTAACAAATTGGAAAAAGAGAAACATGAGCTGTGCACGATTACATACACACAGCAAGATCCTGGAGAATCTCTCATGTGTTGTTAGGCTCTGCACACACACTCTGAGCATGGCACTTTCAGTGCTGATGAATTGTTTTGGTATCTTCTATCTGCAAGAGCAGATGTCTTTTAAAAATAATCATCAAATAAAACTGAATTTGTTACCCAGCAAGAGGTTGTCTGTGTTCCTTTTCTGAACGAGAAGTCGCTGAACAGCTGTGTCCAGACTCCAACTGATGCTCTTATGGACCTTAAATAATGGAGAAAGAGAGCGAGGAAGAATGAGGGAGAGAGGGAAGCATCAGAAGAATAACAAGATTTCTCATTGAAAGTAAAAATGTATTATGCCCACAGTGTTGAGTAGAGAGCAGAGAAGAAAGTGCATTGTTTTTACACTACAGCCTTACTATGATATGCAGCCAAGGAAAACCAATTGATGATTTGTATTCTGCCCCCACATTTGAATCTATGCTCCACTTTGCTGCATGTTCTATGTTTGACTCTTCACTGTGTTGAGCTGAAGTTGTGATAAGAGCAATGCTGAGCTGTGATGTGTACCTGAGCGGAGTGAACACGCTGCAAAGTAATGAGGGACGACAGGAGTAAATGGCTGCAGCACAGCAGGGCTGAAGGAGGACAGGCTGATGGGGAGACTGATGGAGCAGAAGAAGAGGAGGAGGAGGAGGAGAGGACTGTCTGTAGCTGGTCCATCAGCCCACTGTTGGACAGCAGCATGGAGACAGCTGGGGAAGAGAAGCCACTGTGTCACCACACTGTGATTGAATCTGTGTGTGTGTATGACGAGTGATATGTGTGTGTGTGTGAAAGCAGACGATCTTGATGACTGCAGGGTGACGTGCCGCAGTCATCACAATTATAAAAATACACATTAACACACATATTTTTGCTGGCCTTTGGCACCTGTTAGAAATCTTGCAACAGTAGAAACTGATAAACTTTCACATATTAAAGCACAATCACACGTGCAGGCCTTGAGCAAGTGGATAGCGCACAAATCTTTTAACTTGAGTTCGAATACAATTTGAAAATGAGGTTGTTGCATCAGCAGAAACAGGATAGCAAGCAGAAAAATTTGCATAACCTTGGGGTTACATACAGTACATAGGAAGTTAACCAGGGCAAATGTAAGTGCAAGAAAAACTAGAATTACATATTATTAAGAGATAAAATATCTTGTTTTTGCCTTGAGATAGAGGACTGTGTTACTATTCCTCCTCGCCACCAGTTGAAATGCAATCTAGCCTGAGGCTGAAGTAACTTGCATCATTACATTCACTGCTAGTGATGAAGAAGCAGATGGTGTTTGTAGGTAGACTGCAGCAGAGGCAGTAAAGAAATGCTATGGGCATAATTAGCTTTGCCTCCCAATGGCATCACTGCTCTCGCCACTTGCCCGCCCTTGTCAACTACAAACCAGCTCATTGCTGACCTCTGCTGTGTTCTTTGTTCCTGGCCCAGGTTAATTATTCAGCTTGAAATAAAATCAATGCCAATCACTAAGACATGTCAAATAAATGATGTCTTTGCTTAGAGGCAGTGTAACATGCCTTGATCCCTTCTATTAATGGCCGCTCACTGCCATGAATCATATTTATTAAGTTCCATGGTGGAGTTTTTTCATATGTATTTTGGCTCATTCTCTATTAGCACAGGCTTTGTAGGATTTAAGTGTGATTTCTTTTTTATTACCTGCAAAAAGAAAAATTATTATTAGCAGATTGTGTCTGTCTAATGACTGTGTGTGTTTTTCTGTGTGTCTTAGTCTCCTGACTGAACAAATTATCATGTGGGTGTTTGCATGTGTGGTTTTATCACTTGTGGTGAGCTGCTTGTGCAATGCGTAAAAGCTCTCTGAGTTTATAATCTAACTTTATGTGCAGGTGTCAACGAAAATGTGAAACTCTGAGCCACAGCCTGTGAAACATGATGTAAAGAAGTATAATGTCCATACACTTGTATGCTTATTTCATGTGTACTGCAACGCTAAAAGTCAGTGAGAGATTCAATGTGTTGGAGAATAAAAAAAAAATTTTGCAATAGAAAGACAGATTTCAAGGGAGAAAATGTGTTTACCTCTGTCAGTGCAGGGTGCAGGAGACAGACTCAGGCAGCAGTACAGGTAGATGAGGGCAGGGAGCAGGCTCACTGTGTTGCCAGGCTTTAACCTCCCTGCTATATTGCTCACTGACACACAGACAAATGCACATTCAATTCTAATGGCTCACTTATCTAATAATTTATTTGCAGTGTCTCAAGCACATTTGATCAACATTTTATTCGAGAGACATTGAGGCTCTATGTGACAGACAGATATAATGTAGCAAGATGTGTTTTGCTATTTACTGTCTGTCACATTGTGTCTCCCATCAGTCAGTTAAGACTCACCTAATCTGATCTGCAAATGAAAATGTCAAAGATGCCAGGCTAGAAAATACACTGCAGATGTAAAACGAAGTCCCTCTAATACAGCAACAAAACTAAGAGGTACAGAGGAATGACAGTTGCAGAGGGATGAGGGGATGCTGACATCAAAGCAAAAAGAAAAACAGATTTGACTCTAATCAAAATAGGCTAAGAGTTACAATCTGCCAGACACGTCTGGTAAATGTCTGAACAGCATTTTCAATTGCAGATCAGCAGCAAGCACTCCTCTGAGTAGGACTGTTGATGACATGTAAAATCAAAGACAAGAAAGACATCCCTGTAGGAATACATGAGAATAAGGTTGGATCATGTGATGAACTGAGAGATTTGTTTTGATTTGTGTGCCTCAACTGTAGCCAGCATTTTACTGACTCTGCCTCTCTGATGTGTGTGGCCTGTTTTAGACGAGGCAGAGTAATGTTAACAACATATAAGAACTGTGTTTAAATTTATTTGCATCTGTGTATTTACTTTCAGATCAGTGCTGTGGGAAGAAGAGTCATGCAGTTAGAATGACCTGCACCTTTGACCTTACCATGGTAGAGCAGCTTAAAGTGCACTCCGTCCATCTTATTGTAGGAGGAAGATGAAGGTGGGTCCCTGGCCTGTGTTGCACACAGCAGCTTTAGCACCAGAGGGAGTGAACTCACCGCTAAACAAGACAAGACAGACAACATAGTAAGACTAAACAAAAATGTGAGGACAAGAGAGACAGACAGATCTACATACATATGAATAAATATGAACAGTGTAAAAAGTGCCCAGAGGGAGAAAGACATTCAAGTAAATGAAAAAGTAAAAAAAAAAGAGGCTACAGTGGTAGTGCAAGAGAAAGAGAGAGCTTCATTACTTATTCTGAAACCTGATTTACCCAGAGTAAATAGAACAACAGTGACTTATGTTAACCACAGAAGAGGTAGCTGTAGCACAGTTATCATCAAGAAAAGGTAAGAAGAAAAAACATTTTATTCACAAATACTAAAAAAACAAAACAAAACAAAACAAAACAAAAAAAACCACACACTTTATAGAACAACTGCATTCTAGGTCTGGCTCCATAAAGAGTTTGAGGTTAAAGAATGAGACAGGAAAAAAAAGAGAGAGAGTGTGAAGAGGGAGGCAAGGGAAAAGGACAAAAAATAAGGAGTACTATGACTGGAAAGAGACTTGGGAAAGAACAGCCAGAAGAGGCATCTCCATGCTTCTCTTGCATAGCATCAAAATGTCTCCCCTTAGAGGATGCTGCTGCATTAGAGCTGATGTAAAGTATATATTAATGCAAATTACATGGGCTGGAATGCAACACGTGCAAAGATAACAGTCTGTATTCCCCACAGGGACTGGGATGAGCAGAAAGCAGGGAGAGGCTAACCACAGCAACAGCTTCTGAATCCCCAGCTGGCACTCTGGTGTTGTGCCCTTCAGCAGTGCTCATTAACCTTGTCGAGTATACAGACATTAAAACACCATCTGGTAGACACCTCAACCAAGAGCACATTACAGCACGCGATATGCATGCCACGATGTACAGTACGTCTGGGAATTGAACCCTGAGACCTATAGTATAAATGCCCCACCACCTTATTTGGACAAGATCGCATCTGATTTTGCAAGAATCAAGCTAACACTGAACATCTCATATACTTTCACTGAAAAATGAAAAATGTGGAAAAATACATTATCTCGATGCTATTATCTCGGTATGTAGCGAGTCTATATTCCAACAAGGGACTCAGGTTTTACAAAATTCTGACAGGATCACAACTGTTTCAGAGAAACCGAAGTAATGATCAGCAATGACAGAAGTATACTGAGAATTATTCACAGTATCCATTGTTAACCTTTCTGCATGTGAGCAGTAGGAGGAGAGACAAGAGCCACTACTGAGAGACTATTTACATCTGCAGTAAGATGTGAATAGCTTGTACAGAAAAAGTACGTTTTTTGCCGTGATTATTAAAGTAAGTGATGAAAGGGGAATAAGTTCAGTTAGCAGAACTCACGTTTACATGGCAACTATATCAGCTTGTTAGCCAACATAATAAGTTATGATGGGCTAATTACCCTGCAATCAAGGGTACATTTTGACGTTTGCTCTTTGTTCTCTGGTTTGTTTATCATTGTCAAAGCCTCAAACATAGTGGTCCTATGTCCTTGTCTTTGGCCAGGGAGGATTTGTGAATTCAAGACACAAAACGAGTGTACAGTGCTTTTAACGCCAAGGTCCCATACGGTCAAGCAGGTAGGATTTGTGGTTTTCACCAAGTGACACAAATTCAAATCCCAGAATGTGAAGAGTTTCATGTCCTTCAGTCAACATTCTTTATACTGCCACCCACTCATGTGCTTCCTTTAAAATAGGTTACCCTATATATAAAGTACACTGTACTCAGACCTCTATAAAGGAAATGGACTGTAATTGTTGCTACAATGTTACATCTAGCATTTTAAAGATTATTTAGTGTTTTAAAAACATAAAGAACATTAAAAGCTGTCATATTCTTTAGAGTTGCAGTTATTCATTTAATTAGCAGCAACTAACATCAACACTCGCTCAAACTATTTTCATATTAATGACTCAGAGGAAACTGGAATTAATTGTAATATTCTTTTTCAAGTAGAGTTTGGTCTGATGATTTGACATACTCTTTAGCAGACAGTAAGCAGGAAGCACATCTGTTTGTTTGCAAATGTGTACTGATTGTATGCGATAATTGAACAAACAGTATATTCCTAAGTCAACAGGTCACAAATGACATCAAAGTTTGACCTATATTTGAGTTAACCTGCCAGTATGTATGCTTAGTTCATATCCCCAGATTAATAAAGCTATGGTTAAGGTTAAGGTTATAACCTTATGCACACTGATACTTGTGTATGTTTAAAAAAAAACCCAACAACAAACAAACAAAAAAACAAAAAAACAAAACACGTAATGGGCTTCATTCAGGAGAGTCATTTAACAAGAAAGTATCTCACTTCCCAGTCAGCGCTGATAAATGAAGCTGGGAGGATTTGTTTTAGCAGAGGATTAATGTTCCTCCACTTCCTGCATAAGTCAAAAGTGACAGTGCTCTGGGAACTGTTTTGCCATTTCAAAACAATTTAAAAACAACCAAGTTTAGAAGAGACTATATGATAACAATTCTATCATTGGTTAAAATAATCTGCACCATCACATGCCATGTGTACTATATATAAAGTAACTATTCAGCAACTGTCATACAATGGTATTTCTGGATGCTTCAAGCGCTCTCATGTGACGACCAATCAACTGTCAGCTCAAGTTGATATTTAAAAAAAGAAAGACACAGAAAAGAGAACAGACGTCTGTAGTGACTTCACAGTTATTTATACTTCATGTTTGCAGAACTTCACTATCTCCTAATGCAACGTTAACCAGCCTGCCTTCAATCTAAGTTTGTAATGAAGTGCAATTTAAACAGTTTGTAGCACCATCACAGAGAAAATGTTTCCAGGGTGAACGGCTGGAATACATCGACAAGATACTCTTTCAAATGGTCCAACACATGAGAATAATTAAACTAAGTGCTTTTCATTAGATTGCAAGAGAACACTGTGTTGAATTGACCTGTTGATAATTGCAATAGATGTTGTGAGTATAAATAAATATTTTCATATAGGGATGCCCCTGTAGAACGGCGATCATCATCAAGCGATTTTTCAGTAAAAATGTATTGAGAAGATGAATGTTTTTTAGTAGGTGCATGTGGGGTCAGGGGACGAGGGGTAGCTAGCATTTTCATGCCAAGTGACATTCAAGTTGACCTCAGTTGGCTTCGGCTTTCGTGCTTTATTTGTCTTTTATTGGATTTATGCTGTATTTTATGATTGTATTGACACAGTGTTTCCCCTACCATTCGATTGGGAGGGTAGCGTGACCTTCGAAAGCAACTTCCCACCACCGCAGAAAGAAAGGCAAAAAGCATGCGCATCTTATATGCATTTCACTATCCTGAGTCTTAACTGCTTTTTTTCTGTGCCTACTGAAGGTGTGGATTTCCCATGCTCACACAGCTAAGAAGATAATAAAGTTTGATTGACAGCAACCCAAGCTGGAGTCGGAGACGTATGTTTAGTGCAACATCAAAATCGAAATGAGCGAACATTGACTTTTAAAATATTGCTTTTACAATATTACTCCTTTAGTTTATTATGTTCCAATTTTTATACTCCTATAGACCCACAGGCACAGCCTTGCCTGCTTCACTCCCCAAAAAAATAAAGTTTACCTTGAGGAAACACTGCTTTTTATTATTTTGTCACACAAAAATTTGGTTCTTAAGTGTTTTTATTGTTTCTTATGTTGTCCAATATTTAAAACATCTTCCTGACAACTAATTTTTTGTTATTAGGTGTGAGGTTTAGTAAATAGTGACAACTCTGTAGAGACATTCAGACAAAAACAGCTTTTCTTTATCAAAAATGATTTTCAAGTCAATATAAAGAGATGGGCGTCTGAGACCAAACAGCTCAGTAGTGGCTGCCGCTACTCCTGTGCGTTTATAAAGCTGAGATTTAATTAAGTAAATGTTTCAGTGTTTTCTGTGAGGAGAGATTAAAGGCTATCAATATGCATTTGTTTCTGTTACATCTCACAGGGTTGCACCTGTGTGTGTGTGTGCGTGTGTGTGTATTTATGTGCATAAGCTTGTGTTTGTTTATGTGTGTGTTGTGTGTTAGTGCTTGTATTGAGCAGGGAACAGACAATTTCATTAAAAGCTTTAAAACGCTACAGAATTTTTAATATGTAAGACGTAGACAGAAACATGCAGAGGAAGGAAACAAAACGTCTGCTGCATCAATAAGGTAAACTCACAGGAGTAAACAGCCACTTGTACCTCCATCTATCAAGTGTAAGTGACTGTATCTGTGCTTTAATGAGATACACCAAAGTGTCCAACTAAAGCAGGTGGCATCAATCTTAAATTGAGTTTGTGAATGCTGACTTCTGTAGAAAAACTAAGATTAAAAAGTTGAGAATCAATGATATATTTTAGGCAAAAGAACAACTGACCCCAGCTCAGCACGACACACAACATAAATGTTATGTAAACAAAAAGACAAAATGTTATCTATCCTTCTATCTGCCTATTATCTATCTATCTGTCTGTCTGTTTCATGTTTGTGCTGTCCCAGAGTGCACCCACCCCTGCTTTACTCGATGGCTGTTGTGGGGTGGAGTGACAGTTGACACCGATGAGATCCAAGGAGGGGTCAATCAAAACGTGACCTGCCATGCCCACACAGTCCTGAGCAATGGTAGTACCCAAGAGATCACTTTTCAACTAGGTTTTTCTCTGAGTTGAGTTTATTTACACTCAGGTTTTTGTTGATACTAAATGAGACACTGAATTTACAAATTTGTGCATTCCTAAAGAATCAACAGGTCTGTGTTTGCATGTGACTGCGAGTCTGTACAGCTATGCATTTATGTATGCATGCATTGGAAGTGTTGTACTTGATATACACAGATGACACCCCTCAAACAACAGAGATGCTGTGGTAAACAGTCAGATCTATTTGAAGAATGACTTGTCAACAGAAGTTGGAGTCTGACATGATACATTCAAAACTCTAATTGAGATACATTATTTTATTAGAAAGAATCAATTAGTGTCTCATCATTGTGTTGCAAGTGCATGAGGCTGCCATTAAGCATTTGACTGAGTCGGTCATTTTGCATTTCCTAGTAGAAGTGTAAATTAAAGCTGTTGTTCCAATGTTTATTACCTGTCCATAAGGCTTGTTAGATAAAAATACCTGTTTGATTTGGAATTCAACAAATTCTTACACTGTTACACTTTATTTTGTTACATTATGGTACAGCTCATTCAGCTTAAACCACGGGATGGTAGCATTGAACTCTGCAAGTCTTGTGTACTCTTTTTCTGTGAATTTATGTCTCTTACCCTGAGTAGTGGGTCCCTGTCCAAACTCATGGTCCATGTTCTCCATACTGAGCCTCTGTAACGCCTGGAGCAGGGCTGGCCTAAGACTGGTACACATATCAGCCTCATACTCTCTTTCACTACGCAAAAGAACTTCCAGCACTCCCATTGCTCGCCCTGCCAGGGGAGCATCCTTGGTGATAACCATGTCCTGCAGTCATACAGGCAGAAAAACAAACCGAGAGATGGACATAAGCTTCAAGATCGATTAATTGAGAATATCTTTTTGTAGTAGTACCAATACTGTCCTTACATGAAAGCCAGAAGGTACCCAATGCAGGTTTGATACAAATATGTGATTTCAACAAATCATAGTGCATGAGTGTAAAACATCACAACATATGGACAATTTGTAAATTTAAGCTCCCAGATGGGGTTTCTGGTTCTCACCAGGAGGGTCAGTATGACAGCTGGGTACTTCTCTATCAGAGTGAGTAGCTCCATCGTTTCTGTGTCTGGCTCCTGGTCTTGTGTCTCCTCTGCACTGCTTCCCCTTTGCTCTCCTTTCTCCTGTGTGTCTGCCTGCACTCAAGGATAAGATCCAAAAACCTATTCATGAATTCTCAGTTTAATTTGTGACAGTTCAAAGTGAATTACAAAACACACTCTAATGCACCATATCTCTAACTCTATTAGAGAAAAAATAATTAGTAACACATTTTTTTCGAGTGAAAGAAGATAAGTGCGTTCAATCAAGTTAGTAAAATTATTTTTATATTTATTTATATTTATATTACTTTTATATGAGTGAGTCTGAGAGAGACGACAGCCAACTGCCTCCTTACCATGCTCTGCTCTGTGTCTGTGTGCTGTGCTTGCTTGGTCAACCAAAGTTCCAAGACCAGGGGCCCAAATTTCTCTGCTAGCTCCGGATAACGACAGATGAAGTGGAGAAGTGCAGGATGGTGAATGTAGAGTGAAGAGAAGCTTTGACAGGAGGAGAGTGCCTTGCTGAGGCAGTTAAAAGGAGCCTTGAGTAGGTTGGTAAAGAAAGGTTGAAAAGGTTTTCAGATGAGCTTACGCACACAAATTCAAAAGTGTGTAGTTTCTAAAATGATGTTCTTCAAAACAAAAATGTGAAAACTGCTTTTAGACCCGACTGAGGCTGAGCTTTCAGTCACAGCAGGAAGTTCCCTGTGAGCTATTGCTTTATTCTATTCATAGTCAACCTAAAGTATAAACTATTAAGTACTCTCAAAAAGGCTGAGGACAAGGTTCTGGCAAGTAATGGTTTTTTAACCTACAGCAAAGAACAGTTTTTTAGAAAAATGTTTTTAGCTCTGTGCAGCTCTTGAAAAGTAGTGAACTATAATTAATATTCATTGCTACTGATTTATCAGCAGCAAAACATTGATTTTTCATCAAAGCATCAATAATAGCCGTCAGCCTATGAATCTGGGCATTCCTCGAAGAACTTCACATTAACAGTTCACATATTAAAAGCAATTCTCTCGCTCCAGGAGAGTTGTTGTCTCTGTGCACAGGACAAACATAATATTGAAGTACTTCATCTCGAGAAAATCTGACAACTTAATGTAGGCAGGCCTGTCTCAGTGAATATAATTTGAGAATTTATTTCCATACTGTTAGCGTAGTTAGGCGAGCTCTCTAAACAGAAAATAAAATTGAAAACTTAAAAATTGAATTAGGCTGATTGTCTCAAATTACATTATGGTAAGCTTGCAACAAAAAAAGATAAAAGTTAAAACTGTTAAAAATACTGAAATAAGGCAAATTTAAAACATTTTCATCAAGGTTGTCTAAGAAACATTACAGCAGTTTAGGTTTTTTCTTAACCTATACCTTAACACTGTACATCTATTGTGACGCCTTTACATTACAGGCTGTCTTTTGCTTAAATTGATCTTAGTTACCCCATGGAGGTCGGGGCTCTTGTCTTGTGTCATGGCCAACAGGTAGAGGGCAGAGCGGAGCACGGAGCGAGGCAGGGCACAGCCACCCTGCACCTGCACTGAATGCAACAGGCAGACCACGCTGGAGAACACCGTCTGGTCTGGGAGAAGCCTGAATCCCACACAAAACATACACGTGCACAAGAGGATAATTAATTAAAATTACACATAGATGTGGTCAAACATATACATTTCATAGAAGTACAAAAAACACAGAGACACATAAAATTGAATGTCAAACACAACGCAGCAGGTACTTTTTGTTCACAACTTTCTTGTGCAAACAAGCACAAATGTAAAAAAACAGCCAGTCAGAAAATACAAAGATGCCCACACACCTATATAGGTACACACACACACTGACCGATTGTATCCAAATTACACTATCTACACTCAACCCTCCATACTATGTAAATCTCTGGCCAGAGCTCGCATTAATCTTAATAAGACCACACCGTTGCAGGGAGAGGCTTTCATTTCCTTCCCTGGGGGGAGTTATGCATAGCCAAGGTGCCACATAAAGACAGATTAAACTTTCTAAAGAAGCCAACGTATCTCAGAGGTCATAAAATATGAACTTAAAAACAATGTAGCAGTGCCGCTGGAGGAGGGAGAGAGCTAAAGCCACATACAAACCAGACTGATTTCTTGGTAGAGTGGAGAAACATACTGATATGACATTAAACACTCTCTTGGATTTTGGTCATTTAAAAACTGAGCCATCATTAAGTCTGATATTTCTGTCTTACTCAAAGACATTTTTACAGTGCAAAGTGTTGCTGCTATAGGAGAACAAAGTCCGTACTTCTGAATCTAATTATGCTCTCTCTCTCCTTATAAAACCACTCCAACCGTACTAGGCAGAAGTGAGAAATATTTGTATCAGCAAAATGCTGTTTACTGATGCTGAAATATCTATTGCTTAATTCCATTTCCACAAAAATACGAGCTCAGAACGTGACACCTTTTCAGCTCTCAATTTTAAAATGAACAAATTTTCCCATCATAACAAATGTTTTTCAAAACCAAATGCCTTTCTCCTCTTCAATATACTCCATAACTATGAATCCCCAGAGTGATTTATACATGTCAGCATACCTGAAAATGCGAGTGCATGTATGTGCTTTGAATCACCTGTCCCCTTGCTGCAGGGCAAGGTGTAGCATTATCAGCAGACAGTACTGAGTAGCCCTTGGTCCTTTATATTCACAAAGCTGCAGCCCCGGCGCCTCACGCAGCAGGGACGGCCAGTCCGACAGACGAAAACACAGAGAGGGAAGGTTGTGTAGCAGAAGATTCTCCACTTCCTCTGCATCTGCTGAATGAACAACGAAAAAATACAGAGACAAGAAACTATTTTTACATCTATAGCCAAGTCAAAGCTGAGTTTGTAAGATAATAATATTGGGGGAAAAAATGTGGGGTTACGATGACTGCACATATACCCATTTTCTATGTTGTATTTGCACGTGTAGCCAAATATCCATCACTAACCAAGCCATGGGTGTCAAGGATGCTAAATTTTTTATCATAAATGAGTTCCCAAAAGAATATGAAGACAAGATGAAAAAGAGCATATGTGGATGTTGAGTGTATGACAGAAAGTGAGACAGGGTGAAATGTAGACAAAAAGGACAGGAGGGCAAATGTGATGATTTGCTGAGGAAAACTCTCACCTTTTGATGACTACTGGACTTAAGGTGAGAAAAAAAGACATATTTAAAGAAACAATGCTGCATAAAATGGAGAGTGATAAAAAAAAAGATGAAGAGGAAAGGAGAAGGGAGATTTGAAGCACAGCAGGGAATTCAGTCATTTTTCTGAAACAGCTAAAAGAATTGGACTGCATCATTTGCACTTGCTACATATCTGGGCCATCTTTAGGGAACTGAAGAGAGAGAGAAAAGGAGCACAAGGGAAGGGGAGACTGTGAGAAAGGGATGAAATCAAGACACAGCTTAAAAAGAACGTAAAGAGAGCAACACAAAGAAAAGGAAAAATAGAAATGAGGGCCATTGAAACACGGCAGTGAGTAAAGAGAGTGGTGCTGAAAGGAAGAAAATGAGGTTACTTTTTACCCACGGAGTGACGAAGAAAAAAAAACATATTCAGTGTATGAGGGAATCACAAGAAAGCAGGAGCAGAGCAAAGAAAGGATGACAAAGACGGCAGACAGGGATACGGATCACTGATGCATGACTGCACAGAGGCTATAAAGCCACAGCAAGGTCTGTAGGGAGAGAGACTACCAATCAGCTAGAGAGGAAAACAAAGTGAGGAAGGGAATGGGAGTTAAAGAAATGCAGCAGAGATAAATATGAACGGGAACCAACTTGCGGTGGGCTGAGAACACTGAGGTACGGGGGGGGGGGCTGCTGTGGACAAACAGTACGACATTATGGTATTGTTTGGAAACCGGATGAAAAAGAGGGGAAGGGCACAGCACTGATGCAGCTGTCACTCTAGGGAACTAATTGCGAAGAGAGGCAGGAAAAAGAAGGATGTCTTAAAGCCTCTCAAAGGGAGTCTCCAGGGGAGGACTGGAAGACAGGGACAGACTGATGAAGATGAGAAGAGAAGGAACAGATGTGAGAAGGACAACAAACACTCCTACACAGCTGGCTGCAGTGACACATCGCCTCCTGCTCAGGTTTTTGTTCAACACACGAGGTTTTGAGGATATAGAAGACAATGTGTCTTGAATATTCACCTATCCAATACACAATTATTAGGTGCCTGAGCAAAAGTAGAAATTATGTGCTTTAAAAATGCATCAGAGAATTTTTTTATAAAAAACAAAACAAAACACTGACTGTGTACATAACAAGATGTTAAGAACAACAAGCAAAAATATGTTCTGGTTACCATTGTTTAGAATGCAGACAAAAATGTTACCCTCAGAAAATTCAAACAAGAAAAACATGTTACATTAAATGGAATAACAAAATTTAGAAGAAGAGAAATGAAGGAAGGTAAGAGGCTGAAAATGAAACCAAAACAGACAAGGCTGATGAAAGGAAGGAAGATGTTGACAGATCGAACATGGAACAAACAACTGTAAATCCAAACAGACAAACAATTACAGCACACACACACACACACAAATGCTCCTACAACTCTTACATCTTATCATCTCAAAGAAATATTTCACTGACATTGTGTCTCTTGGGAGAACCTGCAGTTTCCAACAAAATTATATTTCTTTAATGACATTTACTAAAGTCTCACACAACAAAAGCAATGTCCTTTTAATTGGCAGTGTTATCTGCGTTGTTGTATGCGTGGTGACATTAAGAGGCTTAGCACCAGCCCTTTTATACAAGAATCGGCAAGTGAACACGATTCGCAGTTCAATTCAAGGCCATTTCACACATCCAACATGTTTACAGTACACACATCCAAGCCCACTCTGCACATCAGGCAGAGCCATTATATAATGACTTTGCCAGCACTTGAACAATGACATCATTATGTTTCAGTCGAGCTGACCTTGAGAGCAACCTTCTGGACAGGGTTAACCTAATATTTGACATTTCTGCCACTAGAGGATGCTCATTCAAAACAATGCAAACAAAAGCCTCAGTCTGATTACACTGTGACATTGCATTGGATCAGGGAATTTGTTCATCTCATTGTTAAATAGCCACTGTTACCAATGAAAATCTATCTGACTGAAAAATTAACAGACAAAATAATGTATAATGGTTTTTTTTATTATAATTATTATTAATAATGTTGTTTTTACATCATATTTAGTCATCTTGCTGACTTTGACCTTCGCTCTCTGACTAGTTTAACCAAAATATAAGCAACAAGTGACAAAATAAAACAAACCATTGTAAAGTAACAGTAACCCCAGGTTTTGAAAATAGTTGTAAACATAAGACATTAGAAAGCAACTCAGCAAAATTTATAACAATGGACAACCATGGCTCTGAAGGGAAGCTGGCAAAGTTAACGTGCAGACCAGGCTGCTAATGAGAAGGAAAGAAAGTCACATAGACAGACTGCTGAGTTGTCCACACACACATAAAAATCCCCTCAAGATGGTAGGAAATACACACACACACTTACAGTACAGGGGTGCATTAAATACAAAGGTCTTATGTTGCAACCTAGCAGCAACATAACACAGAGTAATACAAATCATCAGACAAAAAAATAAAAACATCAATCATATCATATCTTATGGTATTTACAGGGATGAGATGGGCACTTTTAATGGACAAAAATGGACCAAAATTCATAAAGAAACTAATGAACTTCAGCCATCAAAAAGACATTACTGGGAATGACTGACCTGACCTTCACTCAAAACGAACAGCTGAAGTGTTGAACAGGATTAACATTTTGGTTCAATGCCTCAACTGTCTCCAATAACTGGCAGCATGACATCACTGCTTTGAAGCTGTCAGAAACAACACCGTTCTGCTGCTGCATGTGGCTTTGTGTGTGGTTCAAGTGTGTTTGCGCATTTGCATACCGTGCTGACAGGCGTCAAAAGGAGGGTCTGTCTGGGAAACTAGACACATGCTGAGTTTCTGTAGAAAACCACAGCCAGATGCATTCAGATTTGGGTTTCTGAAAGAATTGGTAAAGCAAAGAAAAAAATGAGTCAGCAAAAACAAATATAAATACAAAGGACAGACGGTCTAAGAATAAAGCAGGAGAGCCACTGAAAGAAAGAAATAATATGGGCTTCTGAGACAAACAGAGTGTAAGTCCTCCACAATGCAAGGCCAAATGTAAAGAGTAAACTGTGAGACACAAAACAGGATGTGCCTCAACTTCATCCTATCAAATTTGAAACACAGGCACGGTTTAGTTTCATTACAGCTCAGAGCAGGGGGGCCTAGAGCCCACCGAGTCAACCACATTTATGACCACACCAACACAGATGAAAGCACAAACAGACACAGACGCTCAAAAAAAAGCACATATGCTAACATACACCAAGCGGAAAACTCTAAACACACACTCGCACAAACACACACACACACACATACAGAAGACTTTGAAGCTGCAGATCCGTTGCTCTGAGACAGATACACTGCTGAGAAGACGGGCTTATTGGAAAAAAGTAGACAGAGTGACTCAGAAATGATGCCTCAGTTGTGTTATCAGTCTCAGTGTTTAATGTGCTCCGACAGGGAACGATAATAAGAACTCAACTTTCTGAGCCACCATGGTTGAACACACACACACACACAGTTAAACTGCAGAGAGCAGTGTTTTATTAATTGCTGGGTGTGTATACGTGTGTTAATACGTGTGTGTGTATGTGTCTTCAGGTTATCCTGTTACACTGTACACTACCTGTTTCCTGCACAGAGGAGCCCTTTGTGTTCCAAAGCCAGCCTGTAGAAACCAGAGGACGCTGGAGGGAAGAGGAGGTAAATAGCAGAATAAAGCAAGAATGAGACAAGAAGAAACAAAAGGATGGTTTAAAATAAAATCACTATTTATGTAAAACTTGTCAAAACAACAAGTTGCAAAGTAATCACAAGCAGAGGATATATATAAAACATGATGATTCAAGTGCAAAAATTCAATGTAATAAAAGTACTTGGAGGAAGAAGGAATGGGAGGAATAAGGGAGGAAGAATGAGAGGAATTTTACAATGCAGAGAGAAAGACAGAGACAAACCTGTCATTATTACGCCAGACACCAGCTCCATGATTTAGTCTCAGCTCCTGATCAGCAAACCTTCATATCTTAATCTCACATTAGTTTTCAGGCTACATTGCCCCCTGCTCCTTCAGGAGCAGAAAGCTAATCATGTGCCCATATTGGAGGTAATGGGACAGCAGCCCTACTTTAATTAAAGGAAGGCCTCACTTATTAGAAGGAAGCATTAATTTCATAAAGCTATTAACTCACTTCCTGGTGGGCCTACTGTTGGCCAAAGTACATCCAAGCCATATCTTCATTGTTAACTGCTTGTAACATAAATGAAAGGCTTCAGTTTCTTTTTAATGCTATCATGCTTCAGGCTAGATATCCAAATGAACAAGTTTCCTGTCAAAAATTGAGGCTCATTATGGTGAGCCTCAAAAAATGTATGCTTTAGACAGACTGTTTAGTTTTCCTCCTGCAGTGATATGAAATTTCATAAAGCCAACTTTCAGGCATTTAGCTCTGACTTTGATTTGAGCAAAATCAACTGTCAGCACTGATGTTTCTGGCACAATTCAAACTGCATGCAAAATTGATTTTATTCTAAAAACATTACCTAACTACAGAAGCATAAATGTTCAGTGGTGCAGAGAAGGATCTAATCTGTACTGTTGTAATGGAATGAAAATTAGTTTATTGCTCTTTATTAGGAAACTGAGCTTTTTTTATTTTATTTTTTCTCATTTAATTTAGACAGACATTTAGAACTTTAAACTTGATATATTTTAAGCAAGGTATTTAGTTGGTAATTGTCAGCAATAAACAGCAGACTTGGTTAATCTTTTTTATTATATTAAATTAGAGAAAAACACACAAAGAATTCCAGTTTTATTGTGATATGGGACTTAAAAGATCTAAGGGTTGATCTGGTTTTAAAAATGTGAGCTGTGCTGCCTGTCTGCAATCTGAATAGAAACACTTGGTGCATTCTCTGTCTTGAGGCTTTATTTTAATTATTCTAGTTGCAGTGCAAACACAGGTCTAAGTTCTGCATGCTGGGAGTGCACACAGGTGTGGCCAATCTTTTTGGTAACTTGGGGGAAACAAACACAAGAGCATTTGTGGTGCAGTGATAAACACAGAGGAATAGATGATAAGAGAATATGTCGCAGCCATCTTCAATCACGGTCAATCAAATCACCCTCTTTGCTGCTGCAGTGTCTGCTCACCTTTGCAATGGCTTAAGAAGGAGCAGACTGCCACAACCAGCCTAACTTTACGCAGGAGGGAACTGACATACTTGTCTGAGAGGTTCAGATTTGTAATCACAGAATTTATGATACTACGAGCAGTCCTCCATGGGCTGATGAAACTAAATTGGCTTGGGAAGATGTAATTAATATTATAAATGCCTCTTCCCCTGGTATTATGAAACCTGCTGCTCAGTGTAGGAAGTATGAACAAGACGAAGGGCCAGACAAAAACCTTTGTCTAATAGATGGGAGCACTGGCAACTGCAGTGTGCATAATATACTTTCGAGTTATTAATCAAATGGTCCAAGCTGTCATCTTTAAATTGCCATTTTGTATATAAATGATGCAGAGTCACACTGGCCCTGTACAGACGGGTAGATTACTAAACCACATAAGTAGGTGAAAAGCTGTGAAATGTAGTTTAATTTCTGTTCAATTGAAGTTTACTGCTATGGTTTTATCACACGTACCCACTACTTTAATTAATATCTGAATTTGTAGACAATGGTCACTTTCATTTATACATTACCTGAAATGGAAGGTTGCATTCAAAAAATGCTGTTTGAATTGTTTGTCTAAGTGAGATGGAATACAGAGAACATCTCAACCTGTCTGTGGGATTTTTTTAAGGTCTGTTCATGTGTATTCTTGTTGGCCAAAGCCAAGAAAAAAAATCCCCTACTGGCTGCTTGTTAGACCTTGTTTGAGCTGGTGGAAGTGCAGGTGTCACTAGTGCAAGTGTGATCTCACCCCAAAAGTGACACCAATAATACACCACACCGGTGTGTCTTTACATACACTGTGTTGCCTTGTTTTACCCATCTCACTGCAAATGGTTTTTGTTGAGCCAGAAAAATAGTGACGCAGCGCCAGAGTGGAGAAAAGGCCCTTCTACTGTAACAAATCGCAAGTTAGATCTGCACTTAGACCGACTTTGCAATGATATCCATGTTGGAACTAATTCTGCCGGGGTTTTGTAATTTAACAGTTTGAGACTGATATATTAAACAAAGAGCCTTGAATGCAAGGCCAAAGCACATTTTCAAATTGTTCAGTACCTTTCAGTTTATTTTCAATTTTCAAGGGGCATTATCAACGGTTGCTGAAAAAATTCCTCTGAAAGCTCCTGGGCAGATCTAAGGCCAATAGGAGCCACTAAACATATGATGGTGCTGTGAGCAAAATATGCCATTTGGGATAGTGCTTTTTCTCACAAATACAGGCAAATTGTAGCTTTAAATTAAATTACATTACTTTGTGTTTCTGAAGCAAGCAATGCAGCAACATTGATTTATATTTAATCAGTACAGCCAAGTGCAGCTCAGCTGTGTGAGTCTGAACCTGCAGAATGGACACAATAACCAACTAGAGTAGTGAAACAGGTGACATGTAACTTTTCACAACTGGACTGGTTCTACTTCAAACACAGCTTGTCTCCAGATGACTGAAGAAAGATCTGTCTTCTACTGTGCGAATAAAAGCTAACCAGTCAGGCAGAATATTTAAAGGAAACAAACATCAGGATTGCAACTTTCAGCCTGGTCATGTGTGATTGATACAGGAAAAAGCATCAAACAATCAGTCTGCTGCCGTGAAACTAGAGGACAGAATGTGTGAAACTGAGTTAAAAGAGATATTTGCAGATGCAAAGTTTTGTGGTGTAATTAAACTCACCTAGTTTATTCGCAAAGACAGGCATGAGCGACGGAAGGAGGTTAAACTGGGAGGTTAGGATGGAGTAGAAGTACTGCAGTATCTGAGCATTGGGTGCCTGCTCACTCATCCTCTACACACACCCACACACACACACACACAAAAAAAATCCCAGTCAAATAACCATTCTTGTGTAACTGATTTTTGGCCTGAACAGAACCAAATTTAGAAATACAACACAGGTGTTTATCGATTCACTGTGCTGAATAAAAGAGTCATTTATAGGGACCGTCATTATGGTATCATTCAATCATGGCAATCATTGCCTGAACAGATGTGAGAAATTGGTCATGGTTCATTTTCCCAAGTGTTTGGTTACAAGTGGGTGTGCAATTTAAGATGAGAAACATAATGAATTGAGTGCGTGCTTCCGTGTGGTAAGTGCTCCAAGTTCTCACAATGACAGTGGGAATCCAAACGGAGTCACAGCAGCGCAGCAGACAACGACACAGAGACTCCAGTGAGTCCTGAGCTTTGCCGTGTTTAGATGGAGCTGTGAACGTGTTCTCCTTCAAAAGAGGTTCTGATGCACACACCTCAGCCAACCTTGAAAACAAACAAAGGCAATAAAGGCAAATGTCCGCACTCACGAACAAATGTGACACAAAGAACAGACACGCAAGAAATTCAGGTGCACAAGCACATCAAGGATTTAACTAATGTCCCGTAATTCGAAGAAAAACCCTGTTGAGAGGACAAAAATTTGAATCAATGTCTTAATAAATATTCACAATTGCTTATTTATTGAAATGCTCAAATCAAGTATTTCAGAATTAAGTTGGCTTAATTTAATCTAACTGCCATGAGAAAACAAAGGCTATGATGAGTGGACTTGTTAAGATGGATATTTTTAAATAGACAACGTGCTGACCTGCAGGCAGCCTGAAAACAGACCAGGGCCTGGAGCAGAAATCCCTCTGACCTGGAAGACTGGCTCTTCTTGAGGCTTCCCTGGAGGATAAAAGAGAGACAGAGACAGATAGGGAAAAAAACTGAAAAATAAAATAATAGGCGAGGAGAGAAGGGAATAAGAGTGGTCCAACAGTGAAGCAAATCCAATCACATTAAATCACATCACAAAGAAAAATGATTATCTTATTAAAGCACATCATCTACACACATTTTTATGAAACAATAAAGCCTCTCTGTTAAGACAGAAACTAAGAAAAACTAGACAAAATAGAAGGCAGCAGTGAGGTACAGCTATGAAAAAACAAGAGACAAAGACCTTCATTCCCTGACTGAAGGTTGAGTTCCCCTTGATCGAACAAGTCAAACACAAATGTATTTCATGACGTGTTACTTAAGAGCATCAGAGGCAAATATACATCAGTGTTGTTTCCAGTAGCACTGATAAATCACAGAAAACACTCTGGAGAATCACCCCAGAGGAAAGTCTCAGCACAGACAGATGTCCTTACCATCAGTTCTTGAGTTACGTACTTTACAACTTTGTTTTATATTTGTAGATAAAACATAAAGAAAAACTCACAGAACCCCGCTGGTGAGCGGAAGTGGGGAGGGGCAGCTCACAGAGTCTTTTAGTGATAGCTTCTATTAATCCTTCTATCTCCCTGTACTGGATTGGTGTGGACTGGTGGTTCAGTCTGGAGAATTCAGAGAATTGCTTTCGTTTAAATAAAGAAAACATCCGACCTTAAATTACACTTTATGACTGATTAAGAAGGGATGGGGGAAGGTTAAAGGAAGGGACAGACTTTAGCAAAGGGGAATAAATGGGCATTTCTGTGTGTGTGTGATCCGCAAAGCATGGTTGCACAAGTGTCCTTGACAATATGCAACTTATTTACCTATCTACAGTATGTGTGTGTGTGTGTGTGTGTATACCTCAACAGGGCGGAGGCGGTGCTGGCAGCCTGTGTGGCTACCAGTAGGCAGGAAGAGGAGACTCCTGCCACCACAGCCTCTGTGACTGCCACAAACCCCGGACCACTGGGGAACAGCCGCACACTTGGGGGCTGTCTGTGCACACACACACATATATATAAATACAAGGTCATTGTTAATTGGTAGCTTAACAGCTAGAGGAATGGATCTCAGACAATCCAAAAAAACAGACATCTATGATTTATTTGACTGGAATCACTGTGGAGATGACTCATTGTCGGCTAAAACATGTACAGAGGAAAAAAGTAGCATTTCAGGAATTTCTGCTGAAATAAATTTTTGATATGAATGTCAATAAAGGCCCATTTAAAAGCTAAGAGTCTGCTCTTTTTCTATTTGTGAGTCTCTGGCTTGCTGTGCCAATATTAGCAGTTACTGCTGTTGCTGAGTCGTGATGAACCCGTCCTCCCTCTGTGTCACTTACCCACACAGACACTTATCTTCTCTTTTTCAGGGGCAGGGACACATAATAAACAAATAAAGCTGACTTAGTGGCGCTACAAAGATCACCAGAGTATGCCTCTTGTCCATGACGCAGCGCCACGACAGCCATAGACTGACTCCCTGTTGCCACAACAGTAGTTACAAAGAACATCCTAAATAACACATGCATGCACATATAGGTGCACACAAAAACACATGCACTTACACATACACACGACCACA
>JAQNCA010000011.1:10437198-10459030 GCA_029783725.1 Acanthurus tractus
CGGAGGAGCCCAGTGACGAGCAGGCTGATACTGAGTTGTCCAGCCTGGGGGAAAGGCTGAGCTCACCCCCCTCTGGCAGGTCAAACTGAGACTCAGTCTCATCTGCCAGGTCGAACAGAGGCTCGGTCACTTCAGGCCACGTGTTTGACTGCGACACCTGTGCTGCCTGACTTGACTCACTCACGGACTGGTGTGTGCGACAGTGTGACACACAGTCTCTTGGCCTGTGGAAGCTCCTCTTCAGGTGAAGGTAGAGATGCTGCAAGTCAAACAAACACAAACACTGATCAGCCTTCCAAAACTTCAAAAATTCTTTGAAAACTCTTTGAAAACAAGAAACCACTTCTTTTAACTTGCAGTCATCAATATTGTAATACTTATATTGATTCAAATGGCACTGAATCATCCAGTTTCCATAAAAAGGAAAAATAGCAGTGATTCACAGAAATGTTGTCTTACTTTCAGTGCTGGTGGGAGCTCTGCACCTCACCCAAACACAACACACTCAGCATCTCATGGACAAAAACATATCAGATGAATAAAACTCTTTGCAGTGACTGTGTTTGATCAGCTGCAATGCGGTGGTTTGTGTGGGGATGTAAAAGAGTTGTGTGTAAGCAGGGTGTGCTTACATCATTTTCCCTGCAGGACCAATCTGGGTGCTCTTGTCTGTGGAGGCGACTTTCCTGCTCCACTTTAGTCAGGGATTTCCATTGTTAACAGACGACAACACAGAGTCAGTTAGCACACACGCACATACACATAAATGACACACAATTATAGGCTGGCTAATGCGCATGCACCATTACAAGGACAAAAACTTATTCAAAGTTCTAAATATGCACAGGTCCACATTAATGAGTGGATATCTGCTGTGCAAACTCCAACAGTGTTTGAAAAAAAAAGACAACACAATTGTTAAAAGTTCAGTTTCTGGTCATAGGTCATGAAAGGAAAAGCAAGCAAAAATGACTTTAAAGATACAAATTCTTTCTTTTTTAAAAAATCCGACTTTGATCAAGTCTTTTCCACCTGGTGTGATTCTTCCACAAGGTGTCAGGATTTCCCCCTCACATAAACACAGACATGCCGACCAGCATCTCTAAATGTTTCTGCTGAGGGTCACAGAGGTCACGAGTGTGTTGTCCTGATTGAAACTATGGCCTGAAACCCTGATACACACACAGCTTTATCTCAAAAATTTAACATTACAATTGATTAGAACTGAGCTTTAAGAGCCTACAGCTTTATTTGCTATGTGCCATTTTTCTTTGACGTTTTGAATTGTGTAGGACAGTCAGAGTATGTGTTTATGTCCTGAACAGCTGTTGCTGCTCCTGCATTGACATTATTCTACTGCAGCAATGTTACTGATCCTGATGCTGCTGCAACCAAACAGCTGAGGTGTTCAGAGTGTGTGTGATGATCCAGGGTCTAACCTGCAGTGGAGGAGCAGCAGGGTGACCAGCAGCTGCTGCTGCTGGAAAGCCAGATAGAGGCTGCTGATATGGATGGTGCTGTGGAGGGAGAGAGGGAAGGCTACACACAGTTAACATACCACTTTAATAAACTAATATCTATTTTTCTGAACATATAAAAACAATATAAGATTTTTATCCGACTGTCCAATGAAAATCATATTGAGCAACACAGTAATGCATTCTTTAAAGCACCATACCATAGTATGCAAAACTTCACCAAGTCACTTCTATAATAATAAAGATGTATTATCAACATACAACAAACCGTCCAAACTTAAAGATATTCAGTTCAAAATGATCTCAAACACAGAAAATGCTAACATTTAAAAAGCTGGAACCCACAATAAATTGCAAATTTTTGTAAAGACAAGACTTAATTGGTTAACAGAATAATTGTAAATTGTTTTTTTGCCCAGTGACTAACTGATCAAAGGTCTCAGCTCCAGTGTTCACCAGTGGATGTTTTCCTGCTTGATGTATTTTTAAGACAGTTATGTAACAACTTCTACACCAAGTGATCTTAAATTTTTACTTTTACGTTATTACTGCTTGTCAGTGATTAAGTTTGTGAGTCTCATGGTAATGTTGAACAATTCTAACATTAAACATTCCAAAGTACAATGATGAGGTCTTTTTTTCTTGCCTTCTCTCAGCATAAATCCGTTATTGACAAGTATCTGTACCAATACAGATTAATGATTGACTCATAATGACTCCTTTGCCTAACCTATACTTAGCTGTTGGCTTACCTGTTCATATGCCTGACCACACAGGTGACCAGGATGCCTGAAGTGGTTTAGGCCTGGTCCATGGTGCATTGTGGGAGCAGCCATCATGGGGATTTGTTGCTTCATCTGAGGAGCTGCTCCCACAGGGATGAACCCACCATATCCTCCTCTCTGACCTCCTACAGGCTGAGGGTAGGCTGCAGAGGAGGTGAAGGGAAAGGTGGAGGGGAAGGAGAAAGTGGGGGAGGAGACAAAGGTAGAGGAGAAGGTAAAGGTGGGGGAGAAGAAGGTAGAGGAGGAGAAGGTTGGGGAGGTAAATAGGTGTAGTACATGCTGGTCAGTAACTCATGCCTTTCCCCCTGAGGAGTAGAAGTCAGGTCTTTTACTGCTGTTGAGACACTTTTATGGGGAGTAACATCATTTTTTATACCATATCATACAAATTTGTGAACATATTCTGTGTTTAAGCTCAGTTATCACAATTATGTGATAACTATAGTTACTTTAGAGATACAGATTTTACATTTAAATCACATAATCAGTTAAAAATGTGTAATTCTTTGTTATGGATTCAACAATTCAGCATATAATCATTAAGTTGTCTCATTCAGCTTGACCTGGACTTTAAGGTGGCCATTTGAAAGGAGCCAATGTGCACAATGAAAACTTGTACTCTTAACACAGTTTCCCCTACTTTTACACCAGAAAGATTAAAGGGAAGCTGGGACATTTACTTGTATATTAAAGTACTACTACATTAAAGTTTTAGTAGTTTTACTACAGTAAACTTAAATTTAGGTATAAGTTAGTTTACAGTAACTGTAACAGTAGTTCTATCATTACTACTCTTTAAAAATGTGTTTACTATATAACAATATAAACCTACCACTAACTTATAATAGATTATAAAATGATACAGTATGACTTTTTCCAACAGATAGTTCAGATTTAACGACAGTGTGCTGTATACATAAGAATCAGAATAGCTTAAACATTTAACTGCAGCTTAAATGCATCAAGATTAAAGATCTTTATAATGTACAAAATACTTTGTTTTATAAATGTGATCAGGACATTTAAGTGCTGATGATATTTCTGTATTTTCATTTAAGCTAAATGTTAAAAATACTTTTAAGAAATTCCCAGTTTGTTCCTGCTCTTTTACCAGAAGTAGTGTAAATGAGCGAATGGCGCCATCAGCACACCTGGCGCCATTACTGTTACTGCGGGCCTCTTACTACACTGCACGTGCTGCGTTTGACCTTCTAACAAGTTTTATATTAAAAGTTGGATATCATGTTTGCTTTGTTTATTAGTTAAGGGTAAAGGTATTACTGCATGACTTACCAACACTTCCCTGATGGTTCACTTCGTTCGCTTGACTGGAGACTTTTCTAAGGATGGCTGACTCGTCCTCCAAGTTACGGTTTCTGGTTTTTGCCGTAGAGCGTCGCAGTGACCGCAGTGAAATCTCTGATATATTGAACCAAATGTGATTAAGGTAGGGATTTCTTTTTGGTTTGTTGCCACTATGACATCTCTCATCCACACATTCCATCCTTTGATTGCGTTATAATTTTAGAATAAATTCTGATTCTATTCTATTCTATTCTTTATTCTAATTCTAGTTCTAGTTCCAACAGCTCTTTATTATTCAACTAGTGTGTTAAAAATATTTTAGTATTATTTATTTAATTAATTAAATTGTTTTCAAGACTAAGATGCAGTTGTAGGCCCATTTAACCTCCCGCAATTCTCAACATTTCAGTTCAGACGCACTCTGACCACCAGGGGACGCACATCAGACATAAATCTTGGCTGTAGACACTGCACATGATTTGCAGCTCAATGTAATGCACACAAATGCAAACAGCTTAAAATCCATTTAAAGGGAGCAGAATATTGAACTTGATTGAATTTGATTGACTTTATAGTCAACTCAGTGAAAATTTCTCTGTGGCTTCCCCAAGTAAAGTCAAAAAATACATCCACAGCATAAAACATGACATGCCAATAACAAAAATCCGCGTATGTAACATACAATAGTGTAATAGCAGTCCAATAATGGACATGAGCATGTGCAGGCTGAACAACAAGACCTGATAATCACAAATTCTCATATATAACACATATATTTCACATATTTCACACTTGTAAAATGACTGAATGCATTTCAAATACAAATGTCATTTTTAAATAGAAGGGTCATACAGTATAATATGAAGTATGAATAAAGTAGGCTTTTTTGTCAGGTGTCTTCAAAAAGGTAATTTCGCAAGGTGATTTGCTTTGAAACACAAGAAACCTTAACATTTCCTCCACACTTCAATCCGGAAAAATCTTCTAATAAGAGACTGTAATGTCAAGAGGCCAATTATCCACAAAACCTTTATTGCTTTAATTTTGTTTTGATAATTATTGTGAGCTTCGTCATCATAGATGTGTCCTGGTCTTTATTTTAAAATCACAAAAATGCTAGATTAATAAGCGTAACATAAAAACAATAAAGTTGCATTAAATGTATCATATTGGTATATCTTATGAGAAAGCTTGTGGTACATTTAACCATCTGCAACTTAACCTCAGTCTAACACACTCATTCTGAGAGCCTGTGAGGTACAGTCAGGTTGTGCTAAAGGGGAACCCTACCAATTTTACATAAATGTAAAGATATTTGCACTGTGAGCAAAATGACTCTGACAGCAGTTGTTTAATGCCTTGTGGCTCTAGAGGTCTGATAATAGATGTGATTGCACCACTCAGCTTGGAAAGTTAAATTAATGAATGAATGACAAACACTTTGACCACTGGATCACTCAGGCTGATTAAACAGCAGGAATGAAAACAAGTTTGTATAAAATAGCACCAACTGCATGCGATGGGGCACCAGGATGCAGAAAAATGCCTGCAATGCGTGTGACAAAACAATTACAGACCATAGTTAAGTTTATCATTATTAGATTCAAATTTAACACAATCCTAAAACACTGCTTAAGTTTTAATGTTTCACCCATTTATAATTAATGATCCACCTTTAAACTTTGTGAAAACCTTTTAATCATTATTGAAAGAACAAGAAAATAAAATGAACATTATCTTCAATCTTTTAAATCGCATAAAAACAAGAAAGTCTCACAGGTTTCCAGCTTTTTAGCTACCTAGAAAGATATTCTTTTAAATAAAAGTTTACATAGATGTTTACATAGATTACATAGACTTTCTGCTTGCCAAGTGGGTTTTGACATCAGTTTAATAAACTGGCTCATCTGCGACTTCTCCTGGCGCATCCTGTAAAATGAAAAGTTCTTTGTAGGTTCCATATGTAACATTTTAGCACCGAGTGCAGTGAATGTAACTAAAAAATCTGCTTCAAATCATTTGACCCAATCTGAATTTATGAGTCAAACTATAAAGTACAACTTTTATGATGTACAGGTCCTATACAGTCCAGTAATAAGGTCCCCTGTTAGGAGTCAGCTCCTGTCACAGGAACATTCATCACACTGCCATTTATCATTGTATTTCCATGAGATGATTTGAAATAGACATCAACTGTGTACATACTGCACACAGTAATAACATGACCTCAACAGGAGAACTGTACTTTACGAGAGCCAAAATGCATATAAAATATCATAAAATTGTAAATATAATGATGACTGTTTGATTTAATATATTCCCTCCTAGTTAAGGATTAACATCATATGCTTTCCTTCGTTTTAGATGGACATTTTGTCTTTCAGGAAACAGGTTCAACAAAATGAAAATGCATTTACTGTAAGAAAATATGCATTAACTACTAAAATATGACAAAATGAAAATTACTAATGTACAAAGAAAGTGTCGGGTCCTGAGGTCAGTTTACAAAAGCTATAAATAAATGTGTCACTCAGTTTTTTGTTTGATTGTTTTTTATCTTCAAATCACCAAATGTTCCTGTATCATATTTCCCCATAATCCTCAAGTAATGTGGAAGAGTCGCCTTTTTTTTTAAAACATGTAGTTCAAGTAGTCTGCCGGAAGATGTCGCCCCTTCCCTCTTCCTCCGCAGAGACCCTCAAAAGGCTCCGACTCCTCGCTTCTGAATGAGTGGACCCCCTTATTTCTATTGTAACAGAGAGGGAATGGGACAGACAGAGATAGAGGTGGGCAGAGGTGTGACTGAGTGGACAGACGGAGGCAGAGGGAGACTCAGAGCCAGCTGGGCTTTTGCCATATCTTATTTTTATTTAGGGATTTCAAAGAGCGGAGCAGGGGCTGAAGTACTAGGCTGTAGCAGTAGTTTTTGGTGCGTAAACGGGAAAGGTTGTTCTCCAGATTCTTAGGAGTTGTGCTTCACTTTCAAACTGAGCAGTTTATTTGGAGGTAGTGTCCTGGGTGGAGTTTTATTTGCCTCGTAAGAATATTTTAGCCACATTTATCTTAGTATGTTACTTCCAAGTTTCCCATATCTGAGCATCATTTACTGTATTTTTTTTTAGACTTGTCTTGATTTTGTCAGAGTTTATTCTAGTGTTATATTTTCTAACAATATTGTCTCCATCACATTTCAGCGCAACAGTCCCTGCGGTGCACGGATTACAATGCAAAGGATTTTGGAGGTTTGGGTCACCTTGGTGACGGTCTCTGCGCTCACCAAGGGGGTCTTTGGAGGATACGGGCTCAGCATGTTTGCTGCACAGTCTTCCCCTCCAGACCCGTGCTATGATGAAAACGGGAACCCTCGCAGATGCATCCCCGACTTCGTCAACTCCGCGTTTGGTAAGGACGTCCGCGTGTCCAGCACCTGTGGCAACCCCGCGGCCAGGTACTGCGTGGTTACCGAGAAGGGCGAGGAGAGGACGAGGGACTGTCACACGTGCGACGCAGGGGACCCAAAGAAGTCCCATCCACCTGCGTATCTAACAGACCTGAACAACCCGCACAACCTCACCTGCTGGCAGTCTGAAAACTACGTGCAGTATCCGCAGAACGTCACCCTCACCTTGTCGCTTGGTAAAAAGTTTGAGGTCACCTACGTGAGCCTGCAGTTTTGCTCACCTCGACCTGAGTCCATGGCGATCTATAAGTCCATGGACTACGGCAAGTCATGGGTGCCGTTTCAGTATTATTCCACACAGTGCAAGAAAATGTACAACCGGCAGAATAAGGCAGCAATTACCAAGCAGAACGAGCAAGAAGCCATCTGCACGGACTCCCACACGGACATGCACCCTCTGACAGGTGGGCTCATCGCCTTCAGCACCCTGGACGGCAGACCGTCGGCGCACGACTTCGACAACTCCCCGGTGCTGCAGGACTGGGTGACGGCCACAGACATCAAGGTGATCTTCAGCCGGCTGCATACTTTCGGGGACGAGAACGAGGACGACTCGGAGCTGGCCCGAGACTCCTACTTTTACGCAGTGTCGGACCTGCAGGTCGGAGGACGGTGCAAGTGCAACGGACACGCTTCGAAATGCGTGAAGGACAGAGAGGGGAATCTGGTTTGTGAGTGCAAACACAACACGGCGGGACCAGAGTGCGACAGGTGCAAACCTTTCCACTACGACCGACCATGGCAGCGCGCCACGGCCAGAGAGGCCAACGAGTGTGTCGGTAAGTCGAGCCACGTTTTGTCCTTCACTGTGGAATAATGTCAGAAAAAATAATTTTCCTTGCTTCATCATTTTATTCGATTCATATAAAAGTTGCTGTTACAAATCAGTCAATTTCGCTGATGATTGTAGATCTTTACGCACAAAAATGACGCAGCCGGATGTTTATTCGTTTATAAATTTTGCATTTACTTTTTTATTATTGAAAATGAATTACAGAAGCAACTCTCGAGGAAAAAAGTTGGCCCAATCTTCTTAATTTTGTTTTAAAGAAATGTTCGTGAAAGGCACGGATTAACAGGTGATGATCTGATCTTAACTTGAGTTTTTAATTTGGTTGTGGCAAAATAAATCCTGGTGGGACAGAGAGTGAGAAGAAGGCCTCGAGCTGAAATCTCACAGCCGTAACAGTAAAAGAACCATCCAGATCCAAGACTATCGGGGTAAATTAAACACTTCAATTAAATTAAACTGACGGACTGTTTCCTCAAAAACTGTGTCATTGATTGTGTTGTTACATTGTTTTAAACGTCCAAAACAAAGTAGTTAACACGAGCACAGAAAAACGTGATTTGCATTTACATAAAATCCATTCTATTTATGCAAATAGATTCAGTATAATTTACATCCGAATCGCCTTGAAATACTTTTGAAATTATTGTTAATTCGGGAATTCAGTTTTGTAACAAAAATTGATATAACATTTATAAAAATCGGTGTGTTTGAGGAATGCAGCGGACTTATCCTATAATAAACATTTCAAACCAATAACACCACCGTTTCCCCAGTGTGTCGAGACAAAAATAAATAGTTCAAGTGTTGTTTCACTTGTTTCAGTGCCTGCATATTTTGTTAAGTAGCACAACAAACGTCTGTAGTTTGTTAACCTTCGATTATTATCAACATTCAGAGGAAAAGAAAGGGCAGGAAGTCATTTCAACAAACAAAGTGCGCCTGCCCGAACGCGTAATTGCGTTGTGACCCGTGTTTCCGACTGTAGTCGCGGTTTAGTAGGAAGGAAACATTGCAGCTGCAGAGATAGACTGCAGGGGCGTGTTGTGTTTCCATAAGCAGGTGCTATTACAGATTGGATGGGAGATTAAGGCGGTTTTATTGACATTTTTGGCACGTAGAGTATAAACTGCTACTTCAGGGCCAGTGAACTATTCAGAGAGGAGGACAAAGCACGAGGTAATTTGAAGCCACATCTGAGTTTTGATTCCTGCAGCAGAGAGTAAGTGTATTTGCTGTGATGCTTATTTTCAGCTGAGCAGGAGGGGGGGGGGGCGCTTCTATAAACAGCTTAGGTCCCCTTGAGCTACAGCGAAACAAACCTGGAAAAGTAACAAGTTCCTACAGTGCCATGGTTTGCTCAACCAAACGGAACAAGTGAACAAGTTGTTCCCCTTGGCCTCCGCCTTTTGCCTCTGCAAAGCCAGCATCGCAGTGTATTTTACTAAAACAAAAGGTTGTCACTTGCGGCGTCCATCTCACTGTCAGTGGGAGGCGCCCCCTTTCACCATCTCGCTTTTTTGTGTAAGCGCTGTCATCAGATAAAACTGCAGAAAAGCCAGCCTGAGCTTGTCTTCCTAAGGGGAAATAATAAGGGTGGCCTGACACCTTAGCATAAAAGAAGAAGACCCAGGGGAGGGGTTGCCTCTATTGAGCGGTGGGTCCATATGGTCTGGCAGTGGGGATGCAGAGTGTTTGGTGCTAATGATCTGTCTGGACTTCTCCTGCCCGCTGTGAGACTCTCACATATTGAGAGAAGAGTGAGAAAGAGAGGTGTGGTAATGGGAGAGAGAAGTCGGTTTCATTCGCTGGCAGCAGGCATCAAGGCAGTAAGACAAAGTCAATTTCCCATGACTTTGTGTAGGAGTTTGCCATCATTTTGTCAAGAGGCATTTGTGTTGGCAGCAGCAGCTTTCACATTTCTATCTGCCGGAATTGCGTGACTGACAAATTTGTCCATAAAACCAGCTTGACGGGTGGCCAGGGGTGGCACCCATGGAATCTGACCGGCCACCCACCAGAGTCAGATGGTTATAGGTTAGTACCATGGATTGATGGAGCCCCTGGACTCAAACCAGAGGCGGAATCAAACATGAAGAGATGAAAAATAACAAAAAGAGATGAAAAAATACCACATGTGATGCAAAATGAATATAAATATAAACAAAATGACCAGAAAAAGACAAAAACAGCCACATAGAAAGGCAAAATGACTATGACGAGACACAAAACGACCATAAAATGACCACAAAGAGATGACAGATGACCAAAACAAGACATAAATAACCACAAAAAGAAACTAAGGAACTACAAAGAGACACAAATGTGTGGGTTGTCTTTTAAATGTAAGTGTCCAGATGCCTGGTTAACGTTTGCATTGTTTCTTATTTGTAAGAGATGCTTATTCGGTTTTAATTAATTTATACATTGTAATGGACACTCTATTGTTGCTAAGAATCAGAGCTTAAATGTGAGTAAGTTTAAAAATGGGGACCCCCCCTTAAAGATTTCTGAACCTCTGCTGCATTAAACTTGCAAATGAAAAGCTCTACATGTGTTTGATATGATGCATGATAAAGTTTAACCACGGCCCATAATCGATTGTGTAAAGGAACGAATAAGGTTTAAAAAACACACGCACACACACATATGGTGACACGTCAGGCTCTCCTGTCCCGGGCAGCTGCTTCATATTCTCTCCATGTTCAGCGTAGCACTGACCCTTGACAGTCAGGCCCCCACTCCTCTGCGGCCTGACTGATGGGCTGTGAAGGGAACTGTGGGAAACTTCTGCTTGCCAAGTGGGTTTTGAGGCAAGTTGAAAATGGTAGCCTCATAGTCACTCATATGTGTAATTTTACACGTTTGTTCAATTTTCAGCTTTGTTTTCGCTGTCATTCTGCCATGAGATGTTCTGTTTTATCATGCCAGAGAGGCAGCTGAGGTTCAGTCAGTTTTGTTTCCTTACACTTTTGATGTGCTTTTAGAGGCAACTTCCACCATGACTTATCTGTTTTCATTTTTGACAAGTATTGATCTAATTTTAAAAGAAAATTTAAAAGAGACACATCCTGTCTCATGAATTAGAAATCTGTGAATCTTTGCTCAAAAGGTCAGTTACTACCAGTCCTAGTAGAAAGCATTTTGCTTTGTGCTCTGCTCAAAAACCTACACACAAATCTTTCTTAGGAAAAGCCGACATGTTTGCCACCCACAAGGTAGCTGAATAGGAATATGATTGTATCAATTGCCTCCTGGCTCTGCTCCCAGTCTGAGCAGCACACACTGGTATTCTCTCCAACAGCTCTAAAAATAGAGCGCAGAGTATAAATACACGGACATTTTTTAAGAACCAGCAGATTTGATGATTAATATGGTGAAAGGGAATCGTGAGCACAAAATTCAAAGGGATGCTCTTTTAAAATTAATACTTAGATAACCCAAGTCATGTATGAGTCTAGATCAGACCTCTCTTTATGTGTCACAGCCCTAAAACCTTGTCAGATAAACACTAGGAGACCAACCCTTCATTGTTGTGTTCCAAATTTGTTCATTTGAATTTTAAAATGATGTTAAATACGTTTAACACTGTTTGATGTGCTGTCACACACGTAAAAAGTGGATATTGTTGATTGAATTTTAAATGTTTAGGTTGATGCTTTAAAGTTTACACCTGCACAATTTGTTGAATAGTTGATGGCTTACAATTTGACCATATATCCATCATTTTAAACAATTTTTTTTTAGCCATTTATTTATTTAGTTTAGCTTTCTCTTTTAGTTATTTATCCATTAATTTGAGGAAACCATGTTAGCTATTTAACCATTACTTTTAGCTGAATTTTTTGCCATTTAGACATTTCTTTTAGCTACTATTTTTTCCAATTACATTTTTAGCCATTTAACCTTTAGGATTAGCTAAATTTTTTTGCCATTTTTTCATTACTTTTAGCCTACAGTTTAAGTTGTCATTCCATTACATTTAGCGACTGTTTCAGTCATTATCCACTACTTTTGAGTAACTATTTAGCCATTAATTAATAACTTAAGCCAACTGTTCTATCCACTAATCCATGACTATTTAAGCTAACTGTTTTAACAAGTAATTCATTACTTTAAGCTTCATCACTTTTAGCCTTTTATCTGTTACTACCAGCTACTATCAACTGTTTAAGCTGCGCTCCATCAGGTTCAGCTAACTGTTTTAGACATTTATTTATTATTTCAAACAGACTGTTTTTAACCTTTACCCAAAGACATCTCTTAGCTACTTGTTTCAACTCTCTCTGCATTACTTTTTAGCAGCCATGCATCTTACTTTTTGCTCAGTGTTCATACTTGTAGGTTTGGTTGCTGGCAATTTTTCATACACTCTCAATCTCAACACAATTTTCAGATGTTGCATGTGTAACAAATCAAATTTTAATTAATGTTTTTTCATGTCAGTTTAGCTACTCAACAATTGTATTCCTGGTTGTGAATCATTTGTCTCAACACATCAAACCAGTCGAGAGTGCTATGAATAAACAGTGTAATTTGTGTCGTAGAACTGCAACCTTGCATGACAGCAGCTGAGAGAGAGAGAGGAAACACTGGTACAGGCAGGAGGAAACCGGTGCAAGGACTTACAGTACAAGGACACCAGATTTATCACAGTCTGTTTTTTATAGAGCCATGCCACATCTAAGGATAGTTTTTCTGTTTGTTTTACGTTCAATGATTTGAATCACAAGATGCTTTCAGGGATGCTGGCTGACAGCGTCTCTGTGCTGGACCAGTCGCTGTCCATGTGGCTGCTGGGGACCATTGACACTGTTTCTGCTGACAGTGAATGTGCCGCCTGCCCCCCCCCCCCCATGGGTTGCCAGGTTGGGCCAGGCCAGGCCTGCTCACCATCTGGGTCTCATTTTAGATCCACAGCAGCAACCCATGTGTCGGGAGAGAAGAATTTCTGTAAAGCATGATGTCATAGATATTCTTGTAATAGAAGTTGCACTGTCTCACTCGCTCTCTGGTATTTTGGTTGCTTCACTCTCCTCCCTCTCTCCTCCCTGGCCCACCACTGTGTGCCACTGCCAGGGGACAGTCAGCCACTTCTGTTTGATTTGTAAGCTGAGACACATTTCAGGGTTTTGATTTCTCACATGAATTTAGTCAACAATGGCCAGAGGACGTGGCTATTCGTTGGGCTGTTTTTGTTTTGCTGACTTCTGTTTTGATGACTCTTAAGTTAAAATACATTTCCTTAACAAAAACAGTTTGAGACTGAAAACAGGTGGTGTGGGAAGGTACTATATCCTAGTCAAGGGTTATGATGTATTGTAGAATAAAAGCAAGGTGGTTTTTGCTCACAAACAAAGCCTTAGTTGAATACAAAGTAAAGTGTGTGTTTCATATTATAGTACCCATGAGAAAGGCACAGAGTCCTCACCAGCTCCTCAAGCTCTGACCTTTGACTTTGCTTGAAATTTCTGCTGTTTGGGATAAATTAAACATGACAGATACAAATTTCCTGATAACGAGTAAACATTCAAAGACATGATTTCACAATGCAGGGAAAAACATGTTACATATTTCACTGAGGGATGACTAATGAGAGAAAACATAAAAATGAAAACAAATAAATGTGACTGCAAGCATCTTGCTCTTGCTGTGGCTTGTTAGTGGCATAAAAGGCATTCTAGTCCATATGACAACACTACAGCCTTCAGATATGAAGTAGAATAACACCAAGACCTGAATGCAAAACATTCATGGCAATAGGCAAATATCCAGATAACATGGAAATAGTTATTGAAGTGATGAGAATAAAATGGGAAAAAAAGCAAATATGCAAATATGTGGGAAAAAATATGTATCAAAAGTGAAAAAAAAACACAAAATCTGGAGGGATTAACAGGAAACAGGTGTGTTGAGGTTAGCAGACATTTAGGAACTTTTTTGGCTTCACATCAGCATTAAATGTCCTTTGAAAATCCCATCAGGAGCATAATTAGATGGACTGACGAGTCTCAGTCATCCAGAACACGTCAATGCCTGAGTCTGGCTCTGAGGCTCTGAGGAGGAAAATTCAAATAGTCTGACCAATGGGAGTTCAGAGAAACCTGTGCCAGGTTTTAAGTTATACTTACATACATGAAACCAGTCAGTTTTAAAAATATAATTAGACCTGTGTGTTTTTCTTGCGAGCATCTTCTTATGAGTATTTAACAATAGTGCTAGACTGAATATCTGAAGCTATTCTGGCTCACATGACCTTTCCTCTCGTGATGAACTGACATGCAACAGAAAACTGGAGATGAACTTAGTTGGAGATCTTAAACACATCTTACCCACAGGGATTAGGGAAAATTTTGTCATTACAAAGTATTTTGCAAATCAATCACGGTGATTTGCCTGTGCGACATATCAGCCTTAAGCTAAGTTCTTTTCTGCGGTTCATATCCACAAAGAGTGAAATTTGTCAGAAAACAGAATTTTCTTTGTTATTACTTGCAGTTTTATGCACTTCAACTGGTTGTCTTACATGTTTTAGCCAGTAAACATCAGCTTTATTTGCTTAACCATGAATGCATTTCCAAATATGAGCTAACCTATGACTTTTTCAATTGTAAACAAGTGCTTGTAAAGACAGTTCAACAACCACTGAGGCCATCTTCAAGATAAAAAAAATATAAAAATCTGGAGTAAATACACAAACACACACACACGCACAAAAACATTGGCTATGCTTTTTTCTTTTTCCAGCAGTCTGTCTTTTCTAATAATTTTTCATAAACTCCCCTACAAACATTGTTTTATGATGACTTTAGTTAATCCACGTCATGTTTTGAATTTGCTGCTCTCCATTTGCTCTTTGCATGTTTTTATTTTCAAATTACCATAATATTAACAGAGTACTGGCCGGCTTGCTGGGAGAGTGAGAAAGTTAATCTCTTTTAATGTTTCAGAAAATGGTCAGCAGTTACATAAAGATATACACAAGTAGCAGCAAATAAGGTAAACATGTACAAAACACGACATGTATTGTTATATAAAGGGCATGAAGGGGAGAGAGTTTAAAAAAGACATGACAGAGATTCCATCGTCTTATTCGAAACTTCATCACAGAAAATGTCATGGGGAGTCTATGGACTGTCCAGTTAGGCGTTTATGTTCCTGTCACTTCGAAAGGCTCAGTAGAAGTAATTCCTCCATTTCTGAGATATTGTTCAAATCTAACGGCGATAAAAACCATCGTTTTTGGGAGAGAACAAAACTTCCTGGCTCCTTTTACCCCAGTCTGTCTTACAACAAATGCTAATGTGACTTTGGTAAGAGGTTTCTCTGTATAGGCTAAAACAAAGGGATGCATTTGAGGGATCTAAAAAAAAAAAAAAAAAATCCTGCTCTGTAACAATCCAGCGTACTCTTTGTAAAGGCTGCATGTTTTGAGGATTTTGTTTTGTTGAGCTCATAATTCAAGACAGACACGATGGGTTGAGCCAGAAAGGTTTCACTCAGGCTTTTAAGTGCGTACTGAAAAGTCTCGCTCTGCTGTGTTGTGGACGGCGGTTTGGAGAGGTGACTCTGTGTTATGAGAGGAATATGTTAGCTTTGATTTAATGTTCGAATTCGTCACGCATGGGCTGTTGGAAATCATGGCATGAGTTTTGACCAGTACGGATCATAAGCAGAATACAGTGGGTTTATTTGACGCGTAGAGATTCATAACATTTCACTGAAAGGTGATAAATCTCTCAGCTGGCTTGAGACTCACATATACACTTTATGACACTAAGTTTGTGCTGATGCCCCGATTGTGTCATCAGTATCCATACAGTGAACGGTAGCATTTTTACATGTAAAGAAATGAACAGATATATAAAAGAGCAGCCCCCTGGCAAGAACTGTGAGTAGCTACAGCAGCATGGCCTTAAATTATGCACATTTAATAAAATGTTAACATGAAAGAAATAACTGCTGAAAAAACGCAGAGGTAAAGACAGTTTTAAATTCAGCATTCAGATTAATATTGAATTTGGCTCTTAATAAGTTTTAGTAGTTTTTTTTTCAGATTTGTTGTGCAGTGCAGAGCAGGTTTGATTGATGCTGCACATCATCTTTACTCTATGAGCAAGCATTGGAGTTTATACATGAAATCTGGCCTTACAGTTTTTAGTTATAAACGTTTCCATTTGGGTATTTCATAAAGATTTTTTTTTTCCTGTTCAAAGGTCAATCATAGGAATTTTAGAATTCTTAAATTTATCTGCTCCTTCCCTCTTAAACAGCCTACACAACACAAACATATTTGGAAAAAAATGCATTACAGGCTTTTGTAATCCTAAATCAAATTATTCCATCATACAAATCTTTCCTTTTTAAATTCATTAACTATCACACAGCTTTTCTGTGGAAAAATGATTGTTTGACTTTTTTGTGTATTAACTGCTCAGCTACCAGAGACCAACGAAGCTTCTATTTAGACTCAGTTTAGATCTTCTATTACATTTTCTGTGTTCAAATGCAAAAGGTTTTTAGGCTATTATTGGAATCATACAATTTGAACACACACATATTGAGGATCTATCCTTGATTTGCACCCCTAGTCATTATTCACACATTTATTCAGTGAGTTCGTGTGCACTGTGACCCAATGTAATGCTTTTACTTGAATCACATCTCTGTTTGTCAGTGCACATTTACACACAACAGACAACCTCGTATGACGCAGGAAGTGGATCCTGAATGGCGCAGACGGTTCAATTTGTTTGTTTTCTTGGCTGTTTGTTTTAGTTTGTTCCTCCGGTGCCTTATCGTTCGCTGAGCCAAGATGAAATAGATGCACATGTCTTTGCGCATGTGTGGATGCTCAACTCTTTGTTGTCCACTGTCCGTCTACAAGGAGCTGCCTGCTGGGGCTTTCAGGGTGGCATCAGGACCACCTAGTGCGTGCGCATCGAGCCCCATTGAGGCGCTAGTGCAGGGCAGGCTGGGAATGATTAATGGGCCAGGGGAGTGACACGCTCCACGGCTCAGCTTCAGACCCCCAGCCAGCTCCCCTGCTGCGCTGCCACCCGACACAGCCAGCTCAGTGACAGCGCCGTTTGTACGCCCACACACAACACACTTCCCCAGTGTCACTTACCCGACTTAACCCCTGTGCCACTTCCCCCTCTCCCCCCAAAAAAGCATTAAGCAACTCTGCAGTGGAGGCATAAGCTCCTTTAGCTGGTACCGTCCTCCCTGCTGCGCTGTCGACACAGGGGTCTTTTTACTTGAAGACAAAGGCAACAACTGACAACTGGATCAATTATAGTTGAATAAAGTCTTGATCCTCATTAAAATGACATATACAGTAAGTCTGCAGAGGGTTTTTCTCAGAGTTTTAGTAACATTTGCAATATTTTTGGGCCTTCAGTATTAAATTAACATGTAAATTAAATGGGGCCGATGCTAAATACCCCATCAGGCATCAGGAACGTCGGCTGCTAATTACCCGTCTCCTCTTTTCATTAACTGCCACTTATCTCTGCTACGCTTTAAAACAAAAAAAGGGTAGACATAATAAGCCAGCCTTGAAAAGGAAACGGAGATGCTGGTTACTGTTTCATATTTATTTTTCCCTATAACTTCAGTGTGAGCCTGTCCAAGGGTCTCTGTTGCTTCATAATGGATTTCTACATCCTCCTGTTCCCTGCCTCCATCTCTCACACACCCCAGTGGCCAATTCTTCTCTAAGAGAGAACCGAGAACCACTTAACTGGATTTGAGGGGATATCCAGCAGGATAGACAGAGGAGAGGAGAACACATTGGCTACCAGACACCAGTCCCTACATGACTATAAATATCCCAGAGCTCCACATCTGCTCAAAGGAGGGAAAACCTAGGGATTCATTAATCGCAGGCCTTCCTCTGCACACTGTATGTTTTTGCATATATGATTGAGACAGACCTCTTGGTCGAACAGGGAGTGAAGGCACAGGATTAAACCGCCTGCCAGTCTTCCAGAACTCCTCCAGTCTGAGCGGTCATGTAGACAGAGCAGACTGCCGGTTCCCATCCTCTTCCCATCCCTTGTCCAGGTCACCTGAACTACTGTGCAGCAGATGGCCCACAATTCCTTCACACGCTCACACCAAACAGTAGAAAGTCACTTCCTTCCTCTCTTGATTGGCCCTGCTCTGAGACATACATAGGAACGTGTCCCTCCCTTCTCTGCTCAGGAAAACCCCAGTGTGATGTAAACTCAGGCAAAATGGAGTGACTCATAGCAAAGCATACATGTGTATGTGTGTGAATATGTGCCATGTGGTTTATTTACCCAGATAGTGAGGATGATAGCGAGGCAGAGATAACACTTTGTATCTGGTTCCCACTTAGGCAGCTGGGGAAAAGGATGACCTCAGCACAGTGAGCCCACCGTGCATGTTAGATTACAGTGCTATGCACAACAACCGCAGTGTGCCTGGGCTCTGTTACAGCAGGTTTTTATGCTTTGGAGTGACAGAAAAAGATCTGAACATACCTCAACAACAGACCTGTTACACTGAGCAGTGGAGGGCAGAAGATACAGAGGTGGTTAGCAAGGCATCTTGGTTGATTATATGGTCACTAGGTGTAACAACAAGTGTGTTTTAAAAAGTGCAGTCAACACCTCTTAAACACTTCCTGTCACAAATACAACACAAGGACAGGTACTCCATTTGTTTATAGACAGAGGTTATTAGTCAGCTGCTCAGGTGAGTCCCAGGTTTGTTTGGTTTGGTAATCACCTCATAATACAAGACCTCTTAAGACCTCATGGTCTCAATGAACGCAGTCTCTGTCCTCTCTGCTGTCACCTTCTTCTGAGCCATCGAAGAGCAGCTCCTAAAGTTCAGCAGACTGGACTTTAACTCTTCTTTGTGCTCTTTATCATCCATATTTCCCATTAATATGAATAACATTGGTGCTGCTAATTCATTTTTTTAGAGGCAGTTGCTGTGGGAGGTTTCTAAACTGTGTTGTAATGATTGATTGAAAATCTTAAAGCTTTTATAAACTACATATGCTTTTTTTTAGTTAAATATGGATCAGAATGACCAATCTTGCACAACATGTCCATTCACTTCTCCTAAGCTACAAGTCATGGCACATCTTGGAGCCTTTTTAGAGAAAAATCCTTTCTCTGACTTGGTTTCAGTTTGTGGCTGAAGCTGCTTGATGTTAGTTGGGTTTTGGACATTTCTCACAGCTGCTTCATTGGGCGAAATTTGCATGATGCACGTTGACAGATGCAGCCAGGTGAGCAAAGGTCATTGCTGCTCAATATATTACTTCACATTACTTGCTCATATTGCTGAAAAAGGCTAATCATAAAAAAATATCATGAAATCTGAAGGCTAACAACTATAAAGGGGATCTTCAGTACTTTTGTAATCCACCTCCATTTTGCTGGGGTACTTGTGACACACTGAAAGAATGTTCAAAACAATTCCCGTATCCTTGATGATGTAATCAGAGTTATTGGAATTATCAGGGTTATGGTTACTTTTGGAAACTATGTTTTTACAGGCTGAATTGCTATTTCAAGTAAACTGATCTTAATGTGGAAAATGAGTTGAGGGCCTTTTTAAGCGCTACACAGTCTAAAACTTTTTGTTTCTTTTCGAGATGCGGCAGTTCAAATAGCTAAGTTGCATAGTTTTGATTGACAGCAGCCCTCACACCGGATGTCCTCATTAATCTAAGACTCAGAGTGTTTGCTTTGCTACATTACTACTGAAGTTTAAGGTTCACTGAGTTCCTGCTAAGATCGCCAGCGGCTGGTGTGCTTCAGGAAGAACCAAGCCTTTTCCTCTTCAGCTCTGTACCATGTCCTGGAAGCCACCTAGCAACCAGAACAAACTTTGGGATAAAAATGAACGCAGATTTAAGAAACTTTTACAATGACCTTTCAGTGTTTCCATAAAAACAATCATTACCCGTTAATTCCCTAACTTTTTCCTGCCTAATGTGACCACAGTGTTCAGGCTGTGCCCTTTTTTCCCGAGGTGAGCTGTGTCATATTGTGAATTTAACACAAAACCCACACCATACTTGCGCATGTACTCAGTCAGCATCCTCATGAGCTGAATAGAAATTGGAAAATGACTGCATTTAGATTCATCTTTGATCAATGAGATATGGAGTTCAATGTTTGCATGCATATTCACAAGAGAGAAATATTTTTGGCATCAGGATGTGGCTTGTCATGAATGGACCCTGGGAGAAAAAGAGGAGGAAAAAAACAATAAACAGACCACAAAAACGATGGATTGTCACCTCAGCTTTATGATTTACAACTGAGTGGCTTCCTGCCTCCATCTCCTTTATTCCCCCTGCAAAGAGAAAACCAGCGGGGAACGCACGCGCCAGAGTGTTAAAATAACCTCCCTGCTCTGTGGGGGAAGATTTGGACCTCTGCTTAACACTGGCTAGCAAAGTCCCACAGCAGTCTTGCCCTGTTTAGAAGTTTTCTACAGGTTTAGTCTGGAGAAAGTCCCCTTTGACCACAGGCTCAATTATGCTGCATTCACATTTACTGTAAATACCAGCTCCCAAGTGGAGAAAACTATTCATGTTAGCCTCAAATTGGTGATTATGGTTAGGGTAAGTGGGGGATTTTCAAATGTCTCTCAATCATATCAACATTGAAACCGAAATCCCTATTATCCAAATTACTCATAAAACACTTGGAGTAAAGATTTCACCGTAATTTAGACAATTTGGTTTAAATTTTAGATGGTACAGAAACACCATTGTGCCACTAAAAAACACGCTACTCACAAATTTTATGCTGTCTGTCTTATGTAAACTGGGTTTTCCACTAGCTTAACTTTAGAGTCAACTTGTAGATGATAGAAAAGGATCTTTTCTATAAAGGAAGTCTTTTTCAGCTTACTAGACTAAAAGTATATCAAACTCCTCACTCCTTGGTATGTGGATTGTGAAGCATTGCTCCACTTGAAAAACAAAATCAAAGTCTTTGGAAACTGGCTAACAAACAGTCTAAATCATTAGCATTAGCTTATGAGAGGCCTAACGGATAAATGGTGGAATATTTTAACAGTGATGTAGCTTAATTTAAGGTAGTTTATAGTTAAGCTTTAAGCTTTAAGCTTCAAGTAGTAGCTTAGCAATTGATACACTATGCTAAAATGATGAACAAATAATTCAAATAGTTAGATAAATAGATAGCTAACTAACATCAAAATTGTTTAGAAAAAAAAGTTTACTAGAAGAAGGATACTGGATAAATGGTTCTAATATCCGGACAAAAGTATTTTTTTATGATAAAATAGTTAAAAGTAGCATCAAGGAGCAGTTTAAGTTGGCTAAATGATGGGCAAACAGCTTAAACAGCTTAAATGACATTGGTTGCAATAAATAAAAGTTAGAGTTACATAGTTGAAAAAGCAAGCAGAAGGTATTTTAAGAAGAACAGAACAAGCTAAAAGTAGCAAATGCTTAGTAATAAATTAAAAGTTCATACAGTCAGCTTCAATCATCAACCAACAATTGAAAATAATTAGCTAAATGATGTGTTAGTTGTATCCTAGCAGTTTGTTTGTCTGACACAAAGAGCAAAACCTGTAAAAACTTCTTCCTTTTAGAAACTGTACAGAGAAAACAGTATTTTCATTTTGAGCCTAATGACCATGGACCTTTTCATCAACTCTCCTGCAAACTTAAGGAAATAAACTTGAGGAAGGAAAGGAGCAGTCAGTCTGTTTCCACACCTACACTTTGGGACCACTCCAGTTCATCAATGAAAATATACAAGGCATCACGCATAAACAAACAGACATATCAGAAATTAATTATCTTTTATGAGATCATTACTTAAGGGAATATTTTAACAACATACACAGCAGGCATGTGTAATTGCTGACGCATTTGCTTGTCTGTTTATGTACACATACACACACATACACACACACACACACACACACACACACACACACACACACACACACACTGCATACTAGCACCACACACAGAGTAAAG
>JAQNCA010000011.1:10465681-10495877 GCA_029783725.1 Acanthurus tractus
GTATTTTAACTACCAATGTAACAATTACAGGACACACTTAAAGTCAACACAGGGTTGTTTCATCCCTACGTCAGTATCTGCATGAGATTTATCTCAACAGTCTGTAACAACTCAAGCCAATGTTGAGTTGTTTCATAACTTATTCTAGTTTAAGTAAAGATTTCTTTACTTAAACTAGAATAAATTATGAAACAACTCATATTGCCTTTAGTCATTATAGTCCTTTTTTTTTTTACTAAAAGTATAGTTTAATATTTTTGTACTTTTACATTCATAATGTTTGGTTAACATAAAAACTAAATAACAGCAATAATAATTAGAAAAATAATAAAACTTTTTTTCTTGTCACGTTTTACCTTGTCTAATGACCCTATTATTATACATCGATTTATTTGTTTTAAAGAAGATTAAGTTTAGTCTTGTTGTATTAAAAATGTACTACATTTATTAAACTCGACTTGACATCATGTAAAAAAAAACATTAAAATAGATTTTATGTGGTAACAAACTCTAAGTGATGCTAACTACAACTACAACAAATCAGTAAAACTTTGGGAAAAAGTTTGTTATTGTAGTGTAAATGGAGGATATGTGGTCTGTAAATATGGCAGAATCCATAATTTTCATTACACTTTTAGTACAGTCTCTAGTAAGTGCTTCACGGGTTCATAATTAGCATACAATTTGCGGACTATAGTCTACAGCATTACTAGTTTATTATTTTATAAGGAAAGCTAAAAGTGCATATTAAGTATGTGGATATTAATGAACTCCTTTGGCACTTCTACATCTTCAACCACAGACACAACACAGGTGTTATACAAGCGTTGCACAATCTCTATATGTTCTGCAGTGAGAGCGTATATTTTCTGTTGTGTTACAGTGAGGCCAACATTTGTAGTAGCACACTTTACAACAAAATGCGTACCCTCTTTTAAGAAACATGTAATACTGTCTAACCCACAGAGACATTCACCACAAGTACCTACAGTTTGTGTGTTTCTACATGGGTGTGTGTCTCTGAAATATCCACCCGCTAAACCGACTGTTGTCATGAAAATATGGCTCTGTAATCCGTTAAAGGCCCAATGTTGTCTTTTCTTCAGATCATAGGCTGGGATGAACCCTGTTTGATCTGGCACACATCATCAGCTCACGTTATGAGTGACTGTACAGGATTATACACACTGAGAGAGTAATTGATCCTAAATAAACAACAATTGTGCTGGAATTCCATCTTTCTCCGTCTCTGATGAAGCACAGCATTCTTTTCAGTGCAGCTCAGACACTGCCTGCAGTCTCTCTCACACATACACACCCCCATATGCACACTATGTAGTTACACACACACACACACACATACATGGATATACACGCTGTATTAAACCTCTGATACCTGTTGACAGGGTTGGTAAATTTCTGATGCTGCGGTGCTAATTTTCCTCCAACCATCCACAACCTAATTTTATACAGATATCTTCCCGTACAGACGTTTGATTGTTTCTGAAGTGTACTCTCTTCTGTAGACGGAGCGAAAAACCGCCTCCATCAAGGTGTGGGATGTGTAATTTTCATCCAGTATGCACACCCACCAAGAGCGCTTCCTTCGCTAAGCCTGGTGATGGCACTTGAACATAAATAGATTGGAATAGCATAGCTTTGAGTATGCTCTTGAAACAAAATGAAAGCGCATCCAGAGAAGCCATCTCTCACTTTATATTCAAAATTTCGTGAATAAAATTCTCTAATAATATATATTTCTTCTCTACTTTAGCTCCATGGTATTTTTTTAGTAATTACTTGACAAATCTGTTTTTAGATTGAATTTCCATATCATTTTTTTTTATTTCAGAGAAAAAACTTTTTGCCACTCCTTTTCCAAAGATAGTTGTATATCAAAATATATTCTTGGACGAGTGTGTGTCACGTAACTGAAAAAGTTGCAATACCACATGTGGCCACTATGCCCAAATCTGTTCACAGCTTAACATTGTTCTATTGTTTCAAAAGTAGTTCAAAGATAAACTTTACCAAAGCAACCTAAACATAATTTATCCAAAAAAATAATATAAATATGTTAAATTCTATGTAGCTAAATCAAATTAAATCGATTCGAAGGAACATAGACCGCAAGACTGCTGGTGTTAAAATTGATTAAAAAGAGGTTCAAATTTTTCCTTTATTGATTTCACAAAGGCCTCTTTAAACATATCACCATACATGACACAAACTGATAAATAAAAAAAGAGAAGGGGTTACCTGTGCCCTCACTTCTCAGTGGTACATCTATTCAGTCATTTGTCAAATGTCTGACAGATGTGGTAAAGGGCATTTGGACCCTGTTGCTCTAAACCCGGTTTATCAGTGCTCAAGCTCCTGCTGGACAGCTACTGCAGTGACTGTGTTAGCAGAGCAAGGAAGTGTGGATGACGTAGCACAGCGCTCATTAGAAGAGCCTGGAGACAGCTGTGGAGATAACGCTTATTAGTGTCATGACACACTCACATACACACACAGGATACAAGTACATTTTCACCTTTGAGACCAGTCTGTCAAAATACAGATTCAGTTTGACATTCAAGCCAAAAAATTGTCAACATTATCAATTTGTCCTGTGTTTTATAAGTTATTTTGGTCTTTGACGTGATGGTGGCAGTGTTTTAATGAGCACATCTGTCTGAATATTTTGGAAGATTAAAGTACAGTACCAGCATGGGCTTTCTTCAGTGCTGAAAACTAAGAGCATTCCATTTCCCATTCTTGAAAAAGCCCCGTTGCATTTTCCCTCACACTTCCCATAAGTGGAGATAACATCTGGGATAAGAGAGCGGTAAAGAGTAAGAGGGAAAGGGAGGAGGGAGAGTGTGTGTGTATGTGTGTGAGTTCTTCAAAGCTGGGTTTAGTGTGTGTTGGTCATCCCTTGGGAGGGAAGTGAGAGAGATAAGCCTGTGACAGCTGCCAAACACCTCTGTGTGTGTGCATGTGTGTATGTGCATGCGTGCATGTGTGTGTGTGTGTGCGCCATTGGGCCCCCATTCAGAAGGAGTGTTTCTGAATCCCAACCACCTGCCAGCTCTGGTCCCTTATGGCAGGTGTGAGTTGGTTTGTACGTGATTCAGACCACTGATGAACACGGAGCATATGTGACAGTCTTATCGCCTGCATCTCCCCGTAATAACATTAAGAAGGGTGCATTGATGGAGAGATTACTGAAAAGTAAGGGTGTTCTGTGGGGGCGTTCATATGAAAGGCATGCGCTTGATTAATCCTAGTAAAGGAAAAAAGTTACCTAAAAAGTAAAAATATCACTAAAACTATTATGGAGAAAGTGGAGCGCCAATAATTTTGTCTTAGAGAAATAACTAAAATAACAATCAATCACATTATTATTATCATCACATTATTAAAACTCAACTCATCACTAAAATTTATCCTGCACAACTTTCACTTTAACAATACTACATATTCAAATGAAACTTCACTTCATTATTAACATATTTATTTTTAATTCCATTTTTTTGCATTTCAGCTTTTATCCAAGCAGGTCATTTTTTATTTATTCAAAGTTTACTTTCATGTCACCATTTACTGCTGCCTCTCAGCTCATCACATGCTCATGCCTCCTAGGCTCACAAGTGCAACAAGTGCTATTACCGTTAACAACAAGGGTGAGTGAGCCTGAGTGAGCCAACAAGAGGCCTCTGCCACAGAGAAACACATGGATTTAATGAGTACAACAGTGTGAACACACTTCTTCACTCAAATTAGCTGGTTTAAGTATTAAAATACATACATTGGGCCGCCGGTTAGCTCACTGGTAGCGCGCCATATAGCGGCGGTCGCAAGTTCGATTCCGGCTCCGACCCTTTCCGCATGTCTACCCCTCTCTCTGTCTCCCGTTTCAACTCTGTCTTATCTAATAAATCCAAAAAAGCCCCAAAATATATCAAAAAAAAAAAATACATACATTGAGACAATGTGCCGCTCTGTGATAGCTCTAGCTAAGAGGAGCTAGCTAACAATGCTAACACTGTCTCCTCACTTTGACGCTGAATAGTAATTCAGTCCTACGATGTGGCCTAGATAGTGAGGCTAGCCAAATAAAATAGATGTATTATAACTCTCTCCGTGTTCAAATTTGGCAGGTTTTTTTCTTATTCCCGTAATGTCATTGCTCAGGCCACCAAGAGCTAACTAGCAAAACATGGTAGCTTTGGGTTACTGAAGAGGAATGTGTGGCTGAAAGTTAAGAAGGCTGGTGACAGCTTTGGTATCATAAAAATTTTTAAAAAGTCAAAGCAATTTTTGAAGTTTTCAACAAATCCTTTGTAAAAAAGAAAAATCCCCAAACACTTTAAACTTAAATAGAAAAATGTCAAAGTCAGAAAAAAAAGTCTATACTTTTTCAGTTGTTTAACATTTTTTGGCTCATTTCTATCATTCAACGTGTAATTATGTACTTAATGTGTTTTTGTTTAATATAGAACTTGTTTCCTTAAAAGTGTGTTAGTGCATAAGGAATATGAACATAGGGGTCAATGAGAGAAAATAGGAAAAACAACAAATCATCAGTTTCTCAGATGTGTGTGAGAGCGGAAGAAAGTGTTCCTGCTTCACATCACCAGGGTTCAGAGGTTAAATTCACAAGCAGGTGGCCAGGCATAAAAAGAGCCTGAACCAGGTCATTTCAACCAGAGGCTCTGTTATTCTCAAGCCAAACCACAGCAAGCTGATCACACCATCTGTTTCAATAACCTGTTGTCTTAATATGACAAACTCACCCCGAGAGTTTGTGACTTTCTATTTCAAATGAATACATCTCCCAGGATTTCAACCGGCAGCATTGACTTTTTCACCACAAGTACATATTAGACACTCTTTAAACATAAGTTCAAGGCTGTTAAATAACAAGCTCCTTTTTTCCAGATGTCAGCTTCTCTGGAAGCTATAAGAAGAAAAGCATTTGCAGCTTGATGACACTGTGTTTGGTTTCATGAATCAAAGGATTTGGGGTTTCTCAGCTGACAGAACACTGTAAACATGCAACTGAGGTGAAAACATCAAAATCAGAAATGATACAAGGTTTTCACAGGAGAACAGTACCACATGGGACTGCTTAAACTTGTTGAGTTGTGAGCATACATTCACTGAAAGGCATAATGCCTGCTGATCTGCAAAATATCAGAGTCTCAGTCTCTCGCTGTCTCTCTCTCTCTTCCTCCACAGCCTGCCACTGTAACCTTCATGCCAGACGATGTCGTTTCAACATGGAGCTGTACAAGCTGTCAGGCCGGAGGAGCGGCGGCGTCTGCCTCAACTGTCGCCACAACACAGCTGGACGACACTGCCACTACTGCAAAGAGGGTTATTACAGAGACATGACCAAGTCCATCTCTCATCGCAGAGCTTGCAAAGGTAACAGCATACGACACGTTGAATGTTTTGTCATAATCCAAATACAGTCAGTATAATGTTCTCACTTTGTGCTTTTTAAAGGAGTTGGCATTAGATTTGACACTTTTCTCAGATGTTAGGGTTGAGGTTGTGTTTTATATACATGTATTTTAACAATGAGGTATAAAGTAAAACAGCTGATATACTCATCCTTTGTTCAGGTTTGCAGTTCTTTCTATGAGTTATTTCTATACCTCTACAAATACACTTCTGCTCCAGTTTATTTATCTAAAAGTTATATTTCTAGCTATAGTTTCTATCCCTACTTTGCATCAAAACCTTTGAAGTACAAGTCCAGTCTTTGATCACTCCTTAGGAATATGTCATCTTTGGATGTCCAGTAACTTAGTTCTTCTGTATAACTTGGTTTCTCTCATATCGCATAGCTTGTTGAACCAAGAGAAGTCCAAAATTGTCTCCCATTATTCATCTCACAACACCTCAGATTTGAATTACAACCTTTGAAAAGTTTTTTTTGAGTCTCAGCCTAGGTACTAAAATGCCATTTATCAATTCACCAGTAATAACAATCCAGCGATATGATACTCAGTACATTGATAGACAGGTCCAAGGAACCGGCAAAACAATATCCTATTTTTGATAAATTAAGTGCAGTTTGCTGGTTATACATGAGGAAGAATGCAGACCTTTTACCTGTAGCAGGCAAGACTTTTATCATGGTGTAATAACCTTGTATTAGTGTACATCCTCTACCACTGTGGGTGTCACACTACAGGTATTGAAGGAATTTTTTTTGAAAAGTTGTGGAGAAAAGCTCCCACCTGTCTTTGCATCTGTGAAGTGACCCGTGCAGCTCCTGAGCTGTCTGGGGTTCTCCGTGGATCCCTGACAAGACAAACATAACAAACAGAACAGAGGTGTGAAATGATCCACCGAACAGAGCAATGGAAACAACTCGCTAATCATCCCTCCCATTCATACTTACAACACAGAGCATAGGTACCAAACAACACACACACACAGGTGTGAGTGCATACGTCAGTTTGAGAGCAAGCGGCGGGGGATTAATGTGTGTGGAGAACAAAAGCTGAGCTCCTTCTGTCTCACAGCTCCTCAGGGAGTAAAGACAGACTCTGAGGCCCTGAGCAAACAGGCTGCTGCCACTCAGTCACTCTGGCTACACACTCACCAGCAAAACATCCCATACATGCACTCAATATTTGTGCATATCTATGCCTGTTTTTGTCCGTGTGACAGTATGTTTGCCTACAAGCATTGACAAACATGAATGTTAATGGGAGATGAAAATACTTGGGGGTTTTTTTGGAGGGTAAATCTGTTTAAAGTTTGTTTAAATGGGAAAAGTAGGCCTTAAATGTTCAAATGTAACACATTTTATGACAGAATTCACTGCTCTTGAACATTACTGGATGCTATTGTACATTCATGTCCCTATTTCTTACCACATACTAATGACAAATGAATGACTTTGGGCAGATGCACATACTGTGGTCTTGAGCAGCGTCCACTGCTGAGCTGTGATTGGCTGGTGACAGGGTCTCAGGATGCCTATCCTCTGGTGCCCCGTATCCCTGGTATACTGCTGGCTATTCAAACACAGGAACAGACACATGATATTTCCGACTGCATGCCACAACAGTCTTTCCTTCTTAATTCACTCTGACTTGTTCAACTTGCATGAAATGATGGAGAAGGCATGAGCAACAGGGCCAACAAGAGTGTTTAGGTATTTTATATCACAGAGAGTCAGAGGGAACTCTCAAACAGAGCGCTGGGATTGATTAGCAGCATGTGGCTAAGCGACAACCTGCAGGGCTGGAAAATAAAGCCAAAGAAAGGTGGCAAACAGTGCAGTTCCTCAATTGGCCACCCGAGGCTGGTTTCAAATGCTAGTCTTTCCTCACAGACCCAGAAATAAAAATACCTAATGGTTTGTGTCATTTGGTAATTTCCTTGTTCATGATGGTGACTGAATTCTTATATAACCCACTCATTTAAATTATATTAAGGCTAGTGTTCTGGAGAGGGATTCACAACTGCTGCATTTTAGTGTTCATCAAGTGGTCCCAAAAAGTACTCAGCTAGTGGATTAATTAATTACATGCAGGTGATATCCAATGTTTCATCACTTAATAACAATGATCAGTTCTCACTAAACAGGTTTAAAACAGTTAATGTTGACTAATATAGGCAGGTTCAGATTGGGAAATGTTAAGTTCTTTAATTGGCTCTGAGAGCGTGTTTAAAAAAGAGCCATGATGTGATTGACGTAAACCGCCAGCATGCTTGTTTGAGCTGGACATACTATTTGTCTGCAGTAACAACCTGCGAGCTGCTTTGCAGGGAAAACAGGAGTCCTTCCTTGCTTTATTACTGCACTTTCCAAATACTAATGATGAATGAGAAGAGTACAACAATGAGGAGTGTCCACTTGTTTTGTTAGTACTCTGTATTTGCGGTGTTGGTGCTTTTTGGAGAACTTTTCATGCAAGTGTCCAACAAATAATACGGCTTGCTAAGTGTCTTAAAGGACTTCCCAAGCAGTCGGTGCAGAACCCAAGCTCCAACTCTGTCCATTTTTGAAATAGCTGAGAGTCAAAATGATAAAGCCACCAGACTGAGCTTCACAGCTATGAAACCTGTGGCCAATTTCAAGGCACAGACCACATCCACATTTCATACAGACTATGCATGTGGCACTGTTGTGCTAAACTTTAGCTTGATGGATCGTCTGTACTTAGCGAACAAAAATGACAAATGGTTCATTGCAGTATTGTTTCGCTCTGCCAGCTTAAACATTTTCACAAGTTTTATTTGCAGAGTGGTTTAGTTCAGGGGGAAGGAGCAGGGAGCAGCTTAGTGTAGCAGAGGTTCTCACTTTGCTTAATGATGTAGCGAGATCCATAGATTTCTGCAAGGTCTTTCCAAACAGCTGGATCAGTAACCGGAAAAGTTTAAGCCCCTCTTCCGATCCCCCCTCGTATACCCAACTCGGTGCTCTGGGATCAAACCCAAACAGCCTGATTGCTGCTTTTCTCCTCAGGTGACAAAAGCAAGGCAATGTGACATCAGTTAGAAACCTCTATATTTATTGTTCAAATCAGCCAACCATCCCACTCTGCTGTTATTGGACAGGAAATACAGCGCTCTGCCAGCACAGCCAGGAGGAAGTCTGCTTTCATTCCTCATTCCTCAAACCCCCCCGCTCCCTCGCCAACACTCCACATCTCAACAAAATGTCCTCTCAACAATCCGCTTAATAGTTGGAGGTTTAGTACAAAAAAAATGACTCTTCTGCACTATGCAACACCTACGTCTCCAGTGGCAGCGTGGAATGCCTCATGCTTTATTTCCCAGATTAACAACTTCACCCCTCATCAAGCGCAGTGTAAACATGGTTCTTGGAGAACCACAGTGCACGCCTCCCCCCCCCCCACCTCCGCCCCTAACAGTTTGTTTTTTTCCCCTGTCCCCTCATACATTAGGCAGTCTAAGCCTTTAACTAGGCGCAGCGAGTCCACAGAGATGGAGCCGGTACATGGTTCGCTGCACCGCACTCCTCCAGACCCCTCAGCGAACATTCAGCTCCACAGGCCCCCACCATGGGTTGAAATTAATTAATGCATCCAGTTTGCTTTGGAGGACATAGTATGAAATAAAGTCTGTCTCTACCTGTTCATACAAATGTGGAGCATTCTAATATTTTATAGCTCACACACTTTATTCACCCCAGTCACATTAGATGAAAAGTAAATTAAACAAAGTGTTTGCAGGAGTCATTTTTAACATTTTGAAAATGGATTTTTTGGCTTTCTTGCCAAGAGTTAAATGCAGATTAACACCAAGAGTGGTATGGATCCTTTTAAGTAAAAAAAATAAACAAAAAAATTATTGTATTTCTAAAAAGTGTCTAATTTCTTATTTAACAAGTAGGTACAAGCTGCTATTTCTCAGTGTTAAAATTAATTTAACTGATGTCGTGTGACGCTCTAAACAAACTTTAGTAAAAGCACTGTCTTTTAAGATTTTTAATTTCACGTATTTTCAGTAGATTAACACAGAACAGTAGCGACCAAAAGAAAACCTTGTTGTTAGAAACAGTCAGACTGACACAAATCTTTGCTCTATGATGTCATTGTAAATTTTTATTACCAGCTGTGTTATGTGATGGTTATCTTATTGCAATTGCAGTTTCCAGTGAACAGGCGTCCACATTTTTTTTTTTTTTTTTTTTTTTTTGATGTTCAGATCACATTCTTGTTAAATTCTCTAAGGAAATGACCTGGATCCCCAAAAATTTCATCATTTGATTTCATTTCAGCAAGAACTAATAATGTGTTTGAAACTTTTATGATACAAATCAAGTAGAACAAAAACAAAGCAGTTGGACCCTCAAAAAAAAAAAAAAAAAAAAAAATTTAATAAGCATCTTGTTATGTTCATGAAGCTCCATAAATTCCAACTAAAAGCAACTCCAACCTCTACTGGACCACTTCAAGCACATTTCAAATGACTCTGCTGGTACGTATAACACATGCAGGGCTAACAGGGAGGCTGGGCTTCCACTTCAAACACTGGCTTTATGGTATGTGTTTGCCAGAGCGCGCGCACACACACACACAGAACAAATTTCTCACATTTAACTTGCGATCCTCCCAACTAACAGCTTAAACAGACTTTGAAGTGCGTTCCACTCGTCCATTAATGGGAAACATTATTCAGGCAGTATTTGCGAGGAACTCTTTGCCAAAAAGCTTTACTTTGGAAACTCAATCTGAAGAGCACACAGTCTGTCTGATCGCATCGGTGTGGAGGACACAAAGCCCGCTCTCAGGCAGCACACACACTTACACACACACACACATACACATAATGAATCCCAACATACATTTTACCTTAAACACAGTACGTGGATACTGCGCAGAAAGAGTAAAATACTGTAATTAATCAAGTTATTTACCCTTCTTCATGCCTTCCAGAGCGGAGCTAATGAAGAACCCTACGCTCATTATGGGTGGAGGAAAGCAGTGTAATTTGATTGAGGTTTTATGCTGGTGCAAGGCCCAGTTCCCCATCTGTGATGGTCTGGAAGGAAAACACAGCCTGCTCTAATGTGAATGATTTCTCACTAGGTTTTAGTGCTAAGATTACTTTTTATTGTATGGAACATGTAGAGTCAGCAGCAGCACACAGACAGGAGACATACTGTAGTCATTTTGAAAGCTGATATTTCTTTTGTAATGGCACCAATTTTGTAAAAAAACCACTTCTGTTCTCATTTTTCAAATTACACGTTGTTTACTCGGTTAGAATCTTGCTTGATGTTTTTGTGCTTGTTTTTTTTTTTTCTCTCTCTCTCTCTCCTTTCCCTCCAAAGCATGTGATTGCCATCCGGTCGGAGCAGCAGGGAAGACGTGTAACCAGACAACAGGCCAATGCCCCTGCAAGGACGGAGTGACCGGAATCACCTGCAACCGCTGTGCCAAGGGCTACCAGCAGAGCCGCTCCCCCATCGCCCCCTGCATCAGTGAGGCCACCTTCCACCCCCTCCATCCCAACCGCAGAGTGTTCATTAATGTTAACTGCACTGCAACAACCTCTTTTAAACTTAATGACACTTAATTGATTTTACCACTCCATATTAACAAATCCGTCATATACACTTTTTAGATCAGTAATATTAATTTCATAAGAATTTATTTGAGCTGCTTAGATGAAAAACAATCATTTGAGACTATAAATATATTTATTAATGTCTTATTAACATGTACAAGCCGTCAGGTCTGCAGTTGTAAATGTTTGTTTTGTAAGTAAAAAAAAAATGTAGGTTTCTAATACAGCATCATAAAGGGTGGTGAAAAAGACGGCTTTAGATATGAAGCTGAGAGCCACCAGCCAAAGGGATTTTTCACAACCAGATCACCAAAAATGTTTATTTAAAAATGAAGGTGAAAGGGGAAAGCCAGTGTCACAGATCTTGAGAGTTGGCAGCTCTGATATCTAGTCTCCTGCAGCGATAGAAAATCCGGATAAGTACCTCAGGACAATTGAAAAGGACAGGAGGACACACTTGTTATGCATGAATTCATGGCTCACGCTCATAATTTGTTATTTTTTGGGATATTTTGGATATTTGACTGTTTAAACCCGAGCCTGGATAAACAGATCACTACAGCTCGCCTAACATGGCCTCGTGTGCCTTCAACACTGTTAACTGTCCGTCTCACAATAAATCCCTACAACCGGTCCAAGGGAATAATGGCTGATATGTTTATTGGCTGTATCTGCGGTGTGCAGATTCCAGGCCCTCGGCAGTAAATGCCAACACCTCGCAGAAAGAGAGATGGGTAGCTAGTGGCTGCTTCAGCTAGGAGCATCAAGTAGCTGGCTGGCATGAGCAGATAAAGATAACAGATGTCTGGGATGACATGTACACGCTAACAATTGTTCACTATGTCACTGGGGTCGACAGTTGTGTCAAAGTCATGTGAGGAAATTAAACACGGTCAGTGTGGACTTCAGAGTTATATGTTTGACCAGAATCCATAACGACAACATAAACCCGTTAGCCTGCTGGAACAGGATGTACTTTATTAGTAAGGGGAGGTAACAAATGTGATGTAAACCATGTAGGAAGAGTTGAATATATTTGATTTCTCATAAATATTTAGAAATATTGTATTTTGGTTTTAATGGATGATATAAAGTTTTTTTTTTTGTGGTATCTAACTCCCTACCAGCTATGATTTTAACAAGACCATTTGCCTTGGCTTGCAATACACCACAATCAGGAGGGAGCAGAACATTGAGCGGAAACTCAAAGTCTTGTTGCACATTTTTTAGCACATCTGTGTGTCAGAATCGGCTTTCATTAACAAGACATCCCATTAAATTTGTCCCTAAGTGTAGTTCAAGTATGCTACGAGGTTTTTCTCACTGCGAAAATTCTGCTCTTGAGAGACTAACCAGGAAATTTAGCCGCATATTTTCCTCATCACATAAGTAGTTTTTTTTTCTGTATATGCTTCAGTATGATTACAATGTAAAATCTGAACCTATTACTTTCTTCTCGCAGAAATCCCTGTTGCATCTCCAACAGCAACATACAGCAGCTATGAGGAGCCTTCAGGTCAGTGACACCGTGCATATCTCTTAGATTAAAATCACATTTTCAAATGTTTGTTTCCTGTTTTATGTATATTTTTATGTTGTCATTGTGTGCTTGGCTTTTATTTTTCAATAATTGTGCGACAAAACTGGAGTAACTTTCCCCTCATACACACATTTTCAAGTGCAATTCTCCCACATGCATGTTTTTCCATCCCCTCACAGTCTCACTTCTCAACTAAACAGCAGTCAGTGAGGTCTGACTGCCGCTGATGTAAACTCCAGATATTTTTCCAGTGCTCCCTGTGGCCTCGTTGCCTGTATTCCCAGCCTGCCCAACAGCCTCCCCAGAGTTTCAGCCCTAATCTGATTACATGCTTCATTTGCACCAGTTTGTATTTCAATCAAGGCTGGCTGCACCGCCAGGGAAGCCCTGCCCGACCCTATTGTTCATTTGCTCTGACAAGGGTCTCCGTGTTAGGCTGCTGACATGAGACGATGTGCAAGAAAAATATCTACCTGCAGCTGTACGATAACTGTTCTCTTTGTCCTTTACTGGCTAATTAGAGTGACTCTTCATAAACATAATTAGTCAGGAGCAAACAGGCTGTAAACCTGTTGCCTGAGCCGTTAAGGTATTTATTAAATTAGGGCATAATAACTAGTTTTCACCGTGACAAAGCTTTGGTTAAATAGGCTGAGTCACTTCTGATCATTGATCAGAAAGTGGCGCCACTGACTTCATTCAGCTTTGTTGTGAGTCCCATTTCCTACTATGGTGACTGCCGAGGCTGTGTGGAGTTTGGATTCCTGTCAGAAACTCCACACAGTCACCACCCTCCAAATTAGGAGCAGTGTGGTCCCCAGGGACCCCGCTGAATGAACGTGGCACTGCCGCAGAGACACACAAAGGGGGCGTTTGTCCTCGCAGCAGGAGATTGGACCCTAATGAGAGCTGTGGGTGTAATGGCCCAGTGCGGTGATCGCGCTAAGGGGCTAATGGGCAACGTCAGCTATCAAAGGGAGGTATGATAAAGGCCCCCAGGGGCCAGCGGGAGATGAAGAGGCCCCCCGCCCTCAACACTTCATTTACATGGAAATCAGGCATGCTCGATATGGACTCGTCAAATTCATTTACTTTGGGATTTCCTCTTTTCTTATTTCTCCCGCCACCCTAGAAAGCAGTCCGGCATTCCATCAGAAATGCTTTCTCTACATACATGAATTCGATCCTCATCCCACATCCCAAACCCCCTTTTTTTTTTTTTTTTTTTTGGAGAGGGAGGAGAGGGGCGTTTTTTTCTTCCTCAATCATTACCCAGGCAACCTCATTCACACGGAGTATAATGGGAAAGAAAGGGGAAGACTGGACAGAGGGCTGGAAGAAATAATGAAGTTTGTCCATATTCAGGCAAGCTGAAAGGTCCCCTCTCTCTCTCAACTGCCCCCTCCTTTCTGTTCAGACTGCCCAGCCCAGCTTTCCCACCCCCCCAAGAAAAGAGCACAAGGCTTATTGCACCAGGAGAGGCAGAGTGGAAGAGGGGCAACACTCAGAGATGATCTGGTTCCAATTTGTGTCAGTCAGTAGAAAATGTAGGGAACAAATGATTTCAATTTCCAGTTTGGCCTCTGGTCCCACCTCCAGCTCCCACTTTACAGAAAGTACCTGGTGCACTGACAGTGTGGCAGCAGTGACTGTAGATAGCAAGTTAACCCAGGTTCACACAGTCTGGTGTAAAGGATACACCACTCAGACATTAATCATAAGTCTGCGAGCTTCTCTGGAGACCAGAGAGCCTTCGGCCTCGGCAAGCGTTCGAGTATTCACTTTCTTGCCTCATGTGGCTGAGATGCAGCTAAGGGTCCCCACTAATTCTTGGTAGGTCACCAGCTAATTTCCCCCTGTGACCCTCTTTTGTGCAGAGGTGACCTCCGTTAGCCCTCAGAGTGCACACAATGCATGCCAGGACACTGACGAGCGGGCAGGCTGGGGTGGAAAAGTTGGGAGGAGTAGAGTAGGAGTGTGCTGACGGACACAGGAGGATCTGTGCACGCTATAATCCCTTTCACAGTGGCACTTTGAAGGCATCTTGGAGACCCTGAGGGCACAAATGGTGTGACGCAAGGGACCACATTTAAAACCCATCCAGCTGGAGCCTGGAATGATGCTGCTGTAACGCAATTTTTAGAGGAGGAGGCCTTTTATCACAGGATGAAAATTGCTGTCTAACTTCCTCTTACTCTTTCTTTCTCTTTCACCTCTTTTCTTTAGATTGTGAGTCTCACTGTAAAGCTTCCAAGGGAAAGATGAAGATCACCATGAAGAAGTACTGTAAAAAAGACTATGGTAAGTGAGTCCTGTATGCAGGAATGTGTGCGGCCAGATGTCAGCCAGCAGTCAAGAGGTCAGATGTCTCAATTAATCAGGTCCCGAGCAAAGCCAATCCGCACCCTGATGATGCTTCCCGTGTTTCTGTGATGACTTACTTACACAGCCGAAGGCAATGTCTGTGAATACAGATTAATCCGATCACGTCTATTTTTCTCTCCTTTGAGGGCTTCCATTCACACAAGGATGAAATTTCCCACCCCTGGAAGCAGAATTAAAAAAAAAACCAACATTCTCCGAAGTGGACAATTTTTGTCTGAAGTCTGGACAGAGAAAACTGATTGTCAGCCAACATTCTATCACTTGTAATTGCACAGTTTGTAAAATGACACACCTGCTGCGATCGCTCAGTCAAGATGTTTTCATTTTTATATCTCCCTTTTTCTGTCATCAAGCAACCGCAAGAGTAGAAAGCAGAGACACTGTTCAGGGGTTTTGTACAAATTGGAATTGTTGTCAGCGTGGGACAGCAGGTAGCATTTCCTCCTGATCAAATCGATATTAAATGCATTTAAAATCATACAACAATTATTATCCTGTGACAAGAAGCCAGTCAAAACACCTGTACTGTGTGATCATCTGTTGTGAAACACAGATCCGTAGAAGAATGAATGTATAATGATCGTAGGGGAATGGGGCCCAAAAAGAATCCAACCATATCTGTCGGAATGACGGACAGTTTTAGCCACAGTCCTCACCAGATGTTTGTGGTAAGGACTGTGGTTGTTCGCTAACTGAAATTAAGGAAAGAAAGATTTACCCAACACAAGAGAATATTGTTTTGCAATCTTTTGTAAAAAAAACCAAAAAATTTAAGGGTGGTTAGAATGTGGTTTGACATGCAAACTCTGTCTTAAATCCAAATTTGCGTTGGGCCTCTCTAAGGAATAGTTCTACATTTTTGGAAATATGCCTGTTTGGTTTTCTTGCTGAGAGTTTGATGAGAAGGTTGAAGCCACTCTCATGCCTGTCAGCTATATGTAGCTAAGGTTGATAGCTAATTAGCTTAGCAGTAATGCTAGAAAAAGATGAACAGTTTCTGCCTATTGAGAGTCTCTCTGCTAAGCTAAACAAATTGCCAGCTGGTTGCAGCTTCATGTTTAACATATGAAGATGAAAGTGGCATACATCTTCTTATCCAACTCTTCTTATCCAAACAAGCAAATTGCCTCAGAGGCCGTGTGCTCTTAACTGAGAGCGTGGAAATGACACCAGTCAGGTTACCTTAAAATGGTGCAGCAGCATCTCCTCTCTTACCGGCTATAAAAGAGTCAAAGTGTGAGTGTCTGAACTTTGGTGAACGTATGATAGACTTGCATCCCCACAAATACTGTAGAGCTTGTAGAAAAGCAACAGATCATACAAGTACTGTACACACAGCCCAAACAAATCCCAAACTGATAAGAGACACCAAAATCACACAGTAATCACATCATGTTGCTATTGAATCCAAAGAATAAGTGGTGCAGCTGAAACACATCTGACAAAACTGTGCCAGGTAAATAAACATCGTGTTATAGGATCTGAAATAATGTATGAAAGGATTGAAACCAGCAGAATACAGCGAGCACAGCTGTGGATCGCATGTCAGCAACTTGCAACCAGAAAGACGTTAATGCTTTGATGATTGATGATTCAGGTTTTTTATCCATTAAACAAGAACGGCGATAGTCGAGCATCACATCTGTCAGTGGGCGCATAGCAGAGGCTGCAGCACAACACGCCTTTTTTATTGCGCCATCCCGCTGCGTACATCTATTTTCACTCACATGGCAAACAAGTCCCTCAGCTTTTTGGATTTTCTGCACCATTAATAACCACAACGTTATGGTTTATCTGTTATTAGTGGATCCACATCTGTAAACCTAAAAAGCTGATCCGGTGTTTCACAGAATATATTCTCCTCTCGGCCAGGTTACACATTGTGTTGTACTGACTACACAAGAATGCGCTTCTAAATAAAAACCTAGCATGTCTGTCGGTCTGTGGGCAGTTTCTGTAAATGTGTGCATTAACCCATTGCAGTAAACTCCCTTTTAACTCCCCAAGTGTTAATTTCTTTCAGAGATGACTTGGTTGTCTCCCCTTCCAAATCATCATCGCTGTCAGAAAAACAGCTTTATACACTTTATACAGCATCCAAGTGAAAACCGGCCAAATCTATTTTATTCCCTCTTACAGTTGAGTAGACAATAATTCAGGCCATTTGTTGCATTTTGCTAGGGAGCCAAAGGCAGCCATTATTCATATTTCCCCTGATTTAAATCTTAATCGTCAGAGCTGAGAGAGGGCCTGCTTCTATAAATCAGTCAGGCTGATTCAAGCAAAGCGGGCGGTTCCTGTTGGTTTTCTCTGAAGTTCCTCTGAAAAGCCTGAAAGCAGATGATTCTGCCTGAACCGCGCCGAGGCACTGTGGCAGACATCATTGCTTAGCATGCATTCCCTTTGCCTCTGTATAATTCATTTCTCAGGCCTGTCGCCTTGCTCTTTGTGGGGGCTACAGAGTCTCTTCTCTGTTCTTCGGGGTCTGCAACCCCCCATGTGTGAGTGGTGATGCAGGCCCCCGGGGGTCACGGGAAGGGGCCCTCTGTTTAAACACAGTTGTGCGCTCTGCCGGCGCCGAGCATTCCTCTGGGCACAAACAGGTGGTAAATTAGGCAGACGGTGACGGATTGCCACCCCGAAGAGAAAGAAATATGTTTTGTTTATTCAATTTTTGTTTTTCATCACTGCCGTAGCTACGGAGACGGCGGACACAAAGGGATTATATTCTCGCCTGACACCCGCCTCTGCACACACGCACCCTCCCTCTCCCTGCCACCAGGAGGACAATGAATCAAAGGGCCGCGTGTTTACCGACGCTCCGGGATAGTGCTCAAAGGCAGGGCCCCACAGCCTCTCTGGCCACCCCTCTGCGTTCACCCAAGGGTGACAGGTCCCTGATCATTCTCTCAGCTGATAACCAGAGGGGACAGGGGCCTCAGTGCGGTAATTAAGCGAGCTCTAATTTCATTAGCCCTTGCTTGTTGGTGGCATGCAGTGTCAAGTCGCAGCACACTGCCGAAAGAAGATAAACCCAGCTGGAAGTCTGGCTGTGACGGAGGCTCTGCTGGCAGCCGTCGAGCAGGATCATCTCACACTCATCTCTTCACTCTCACTGTGTGTCTCACTAAACACTGTCTGCATGCACTGTTTCGTAATGGATTGTTTGACCCTGAGCTCTCAGCCTCTATCTGGTGTCTATTTAGCTCAAACCAAGTGGCGGAAGGTGTGTGTGTGTGTGCGTGTGTGTGTGGATTTGTGTGTGTTTAAATACAGACTGAGAACATACTTGAGAGAGAAAGGGAAAAGAGGCAGAGACACTGACAGAGAGGCCGAGCCTGGACGCTGTAAGCGAGTCTCCTCCTCGGCCCTGGAGAGGAGAGCGCTATCTCCGCTGGATTCTCACGCTGTGAAGTTGGATGGGGCTCTGGGAGCAGAACCCGGATGGCTCATGAGGTCGGAAACACATCCCGATTCTCCTGGAACTTTTTTTTTTTTTTTTCCTGTGGCTGGGAAGACAAATAGAGCTCCCCCCCCTCCGCCACCACTCCACCCCCACCGCACACACCCGTTATGTGTCTGGATGAAGGGGAGGGCGGCAATGAATGGCAGGGCTGTGAGAGCTCACTCTACTCAGCCCAACAAACCTTCTTTCTTCTGAAATTGTGTGCAATTTGCTCACACCATGCATTGACACACATACTCAAACACCCCACTCCTCCGGTTCTCCTCATTCTTGGCAGCAAAAGGAGACGACTGATGAACACTGAAAGTGATCATGTTTAGCCAGAAAGGCAAAGACAGGCTAACTTACCTAGCTATGTGATTGAAATGAGAAGGAAATACATTTCGGATGTCCTTAATTATTTGGGAACTTTGAAGTGTCCCATTCCACAACAGTGTAAAAAACAAAACACCATAAGCAATAAGCAGATAGATATAAGATTTGAAACATTCTTATCCCAATGAGTGTTTGAGTAGGTCTTTCCCATCATCTAATCCAGTTGTTTTCAGGTTTGATAAATTCTCACATTTGTTAGTAAACCCCCCACGTACACACACACACACACAAACACACTTAAACGGTAATAGCAAATTCCTTGCTAAACCCACGGGGGAAAGCACTTCACTACAAGCACAGATTAGCTCCGTGTCTGTTGAGCTGTTTGCGTCTTGTTGCAATCAGTGTGATGGAGAAATTGTTGCTTCGCCTGATGCAGAATCCGTGCAGGGGAGCTCAAGTGAAGGGAGCTTTACTCATTTCCTGGTGTGAAAATATCTGTTTCAAGTGGTTTTCCAATAGTTACCAGGATTAGCTTGATTTCGCCTGAGGTTGTCAGTGTTCAGATGTTCAGAGTCCAGTTTAACACCTCATAGACCAGTTGGAAAGAGTTTGTTTCAGAAGTTGTATTGTTGGCAGATGTGACATTATTCCACAGAAATTCTCATTTAGCCATTTGTTTTTTAGAAAAAGAACCAAATAACCTCTCATCAGCAACAGCGTTAGCCATGAGTTTGCCCTCAGAAGTCATATGGGAACTTTTGTGTTCACACTGGGAGGCGATTGCAACTGCTGCTGTAATAGGAAATATGCTCATGACCATAACAAGGAAAGGTCAGAGGTCAGAAATGAAGAAAAGAACCAGTGACACCCAACCAAAGTGAGCAATTTCTGGGTCATGTTTGTACATTAAGTTTTATTGGAGGGTTTATACTATGTTGTATAGAGTATTGGCATCCGTCTGCGGCCTCAAACAGACGCCAACGCTTTAAAAAAGGTGTTAACATGTCAGTGGTTCCCAAACGCTTTATGTCTGATGTACTTCACAGCCCTGTTCGATGATCTCAACACTACGTCATCCTCCAAATGTATTCATTTAAACTGATTTCAAAATGCATATTTTTTTTCACACTGAAACCCAATAAGAGAAGATACTGCTTAAATATGTTTTATAATAAATAATAAAATTTTTGTTTAGTTTGGTTACTTCTGCAGCTTGAAGTGCTGAAAGCTAACTGTTTTAGCAAATAATGATTTACTTTTAGTAAAATTACTGTTTACTCAATATTATTACTAAAATACTCAAATTACTTTTTATTCAATACTGATAGCTAGCCATTTTAACTAGAAGTCAATTCGCCTAAGCTAACAAGCTCAACTATCCTTCTTTTATTTGCTAATTCCTTGTGTTGTACTCTTAATTAACCATTTACCAGTACTTTCGCTAAGTACTAACACGTTTTCATAATTACTTTTACTTCAGCTAACTATTTTAACCATATATCTATTACATTTATCTTGCCTTTTTTTAAAGTATTTACTTATTACTTTGAGCATCTATAGATCTCTCCTTGCTTGCTAACCCTGTCATTGTGGTGTTCAGATGCTAAAGCTAATTCAAAATGTGGATATATTTATCCAGGTTTACAAAGTGAACAACAATCACTAGTTACTGACGTGATCTTATATGTGATTTAACCCTGGCATTTCTCTTCTCCTCCACCAGCTGTTCAAGTGCACGTCCTAAAGGGAGACAAGGCAGGCGAGTGGTGGAAGTTCACCGTCAACATCATTTCTGTCTACAAACAAGGTGAGCACCGCATCCGCCGCGGGGACCAGCTGCTGTGGGTGCGCGCCAAGGATGTGGCCTGCAAATGCCCAAAGATCAAGCCTGGGAGGAAGTACCTGCTCCTGGGTACAGACGACGATTCCCCTGGGCAGAGCGGCGTGGTGGCGGACAAGGGAAGCCTGCTCATCCCCTGGAAAGACCTGTGGGGACGCCGGCTGAGGAAGTTCCAACAGCGTGACAAGAGAGGAAAGTGCTAAAAGCTGCTGGAGAGGAGAAAAAGAGAGAGATTGAAGGAGAAGTGGAGGCAAAATAACATCTCCACTAGGAAGAATGCAAGGAAGAAGAGAGGATGGAGGAAAAAAAATAAACTGGAAAAAGTAGAGAGATGGGGGAATGACTGAGTGCTGCTGCTCTGAGTCGGAGCGAAGAGTTTAGTGTTTTTTAGGAACTTTTGTGAAGGAGCTCATTCTAAAGTTGTTCTGTCTCCGTTTGTCTTTCAAGGTTTGTTTTGTTGTGTAATTGCAGAGTTTGCACCTAATGTTACAGATTTGTCACATCCTGACTATTTTACCCATGATGCCGTTGTTTTTTTTTTTTACAGTCTCGTTTTCAGTTGTTTTAAGAGCAATGCAACTACTGTATCACCCTTTTATATTTTAGGAGGATCTGTTTCCACTGTGCTGTTTTAAAGCATTATCCAGTCAAATGAAAAGACACTGCATGGCATTGAGAAACTCCACTAATGTATAATACGTTGCTCATGTAACCTGCCAAACTTTGGATAAACTTTTTTCAACAGCTAAAAGTGAAAAAATTGTGAAATTATTCATGAGTGTGGAAAATGTAATAGATGCCATTTTGCCCAAGAGCTCTCTGCTCATATGTGAGTGTTACCTCAGTGAAACAACTCGTGTTGCGGGAACAAAATGCCATAATGATCCTCTGCTCGTTCTGTATTATGTTCATTTGTCACAGTCTTTACTCAGTGCTTATTGGTATATCAACAGTATGTTGTGGTTGTGACCTCTGCAATGTAAAGTAACCATATGTGCATACATAGACATTATTTTTAGTAGACGATGCCGTAGCATCAACTAGATTTAGAGTAGACATTTCAACCATGCACTTATTTTTACTAGTCAAAAGTTGTAGAACATATGAGATATGTTCATCCAAAAAACGAAAGACATCCAAACTGAACCACAAGATGCAAAAAAAAAAAAAAAAAGCTGTTAAGTTCAAACTTAGGTTGCCTCACTGATGACTGTTCAGCATGGACTGACCTTTCTGCTTCACAGTCAGAAACAAATAACTCAGAATCTGTTGTGGGTTTTTTTTCTAATAAAGGACTAAATGTGAGTAAGACGTCCCGAAACCTTTGCAAGTGAGAGAAGTGATGAGGGGATCTCTCTCACTTCATTTAAAAAAGAGAATATCAACCTATCAAGCAGTTATCATACCACTGTCCTAATGCATGCTCACTATTTGCTGTAGCTGATTGATAGCTAACAATGATTGTGAATTATGTATACATTTCATCAGTAAGCAGTATTCAGTGTTGTGGGAAAATAACCTGTGGAGTGATGAAATATCACAGATGTTAATGTGTCACACGTTCGTCACCTCAAAGCTTTTTGAGGACCGGACTCCATGATCAAGACTTGGTACTCAACAAAAAAGGCATGAGCGATTGTCTACGTGTTATATAGCTGTATAGTATTACCTTTTTTTTTCTTTTTTTTTTTGTTAAACATTAACTAGATCTATCTCCATGTGAACTTAACCAGAGTTTTAAATACTAGACGTTTAATAAATGGCAAGACAAACAAATGAATGTCAGAGAAACGTCTCATGTTTACGTGAGGATCAAACGCTCTCGCACATGCTGAGAGAGAGACTATGACTCAGCTTACACATGCATAAAACCACACACAGTCCATACACACATGTGCAAGAATACACTTAAATACACACGTGCATATACACGAACACACATAATTACAAGGGTACTCTTCAGTACTCTGTGCATCATACTGTATACTGTCTTTGAAAACTACAACGCACTTATAAAGTCTCTGCCAACACATCTGTACCAACACACTTCCAGGTGTTTACAGGAAGGTTTTCCCCACCAGCCTCCTGCTCCTTTAATATTATATCTGAATAATTATCTCCGCTCATGTTTATACGTTGGCTTGTAAATGTTGTTTAGCAGTGTCCATTGCAAATGGTTGTGTAATGTCTTGTAATACTAATATATTATGTTTATCACAAATGAATATATTTAATGACATGAAACAGTGTGGCTTATGTGGTTTTTATTTTTGATCTTTTATTTTTTACCTTTTTTTTTTGCATTGAATTGTAGATGGCTGTAATGAAAAAGTATTGATAAGTGTTTGGCTATTGAGCGGCCTGCTAGAGCTGAAAATTAATTCCTCTGAAATAAAGTTGTGTAAAAAGAAATAAACAAATGGATTGATCCCAGCTGAAGTACTTTCCCGTAATAAAAAAGTGTTTGTTATTTTCCCTAATACTGCGACACACCACATGCAGATATTTAAACCCCTGTGACTGGATTTACGAAAACAATGTGCTTTGGTATTAATTTGAAGCACTGGCACTTTTTACTTACCGTTTTTTTTTTTTCAGTTTTAATGGTTAGAAACTCTGTTATGCTTGCAAAACACAGGTGAACAGCATTTAATGCAATTAGACCCCCAACAACATTATAGTTAGAAGCCCACAGACATTTCTTAATAGTAAGTTCCGCCCCTAAATTAAAGTTTATTGAGGTTTATTCAGTATATGGTATTTATACATGATTCAATAGGTATGTACAGAAGGCTTCTGTGACTACAAGGTAGAAGAGGAGGTTTGGGAATAAGGGGCTAATACATTTGTTTTAAGAGAATCAAGAGGGATGAATTACTTTAAAGTGTTTTTATTTAAATTGTTGAGAACCTATTTTAAAGCAACAGGGTGCAGTAATGTTATTAGTGGGTAAGAAGCCACTGCAAATCAAGTCAATATGTTTTGGATATTGCAATGGAATTTGTTATGGTATTTTAAAATGATGACAATTAACATTATTGTTAGAGACAAACAAGGGTGTTCCCTTGAAAACTGTAACCATAAAACAGCTACATTTGCTTTTATTTGTTTGACATGATGGTGAAATATATGGGGAACATTATTGAGTTTTGGGGTCAAATCCAAAATCCGTCTAAAAATCAAAACTAAAGTCAGACAGAAGACGTGGATGAAATTTCATCAGATAATAAACAACTAAAAAAACAAATACAGAAACTTTGGACGACATTGTAAAGAACACAGTGGTGAAATATGTGTAAATTCAACAAATAACAGATACATTTTTAACATTTTTTTGTTAACAATACATATCTGAGACTTTGGCCAAGATATTTGGCATTGCTCTTCATTAAGGGCAAATTACAGCCAAGAAACTGCACTAAAAATCTGTGAGAAACCACCTTTTTTAACAATGTTAGTGTAAGTATGCAGGTTATAAAATATCGTGGTCTTTATTAAAAGTTATTAATACCCCTGCACTTCATCTCTTTTTACCTTAAGAGACCCACTTAGTGTTTTATTGATTCTTTTTATTTTATTTAAATAAAAACTGACACTGTACCTTGCTGAGGTAAAAAGCTTTTGGACATTTTCCCTGCTGAAATACAAGGTGCGGGACTGTAACTGATAAACAACAGGACAAGAAGGAAACTTTACCTTAAACTTTTAAAACTAACATGTTTTTTTTAAAAAAAACACACACTTTAACTTTCAACAGCTAATTAACCCTCTGTAGTGGTGATATTGACTTAAGTAAAGAACTTGAGAACTTTTTCAACCTCAGAAAATATGTGAATTCTCTAAAGGGAAGTTGTCCGTGTGACATAAAATATGCCAAAACCGCTCAATGCGGGTTAGAAGTGCATGAATTAAAACATTCGCCGTTGCCAAAGAACTTCAACCATGTCCTGCAGTGCAGATCATCATTTGTGTTGGATCCTGTGCCTTTGCAAACTTCACAGACAATAAGGTCTGGCTGTAAGATTGCTATAATGCAGGCATATTACTAAAATGGGTGATATCACCAACGTGCCTAATCCAAACCGCAGATGTTATTGTTGTAGCTGGGAGGTTTTGGCATCAGTGGAAACTCTTAACTTATTCCTATGGGAGCTTCACACAAAAACACACCATTCTGAACCTGCTCCAAACGAGAGTCCATCTGTCTTGGCTGGAAGACAGGGTATTGATATACTGCTTCAGCAATGCCCAGTGCAAAATACTCCAAAGGGGCCAACCAATTATTCAGTCACTGCTGCAAGTTTAAGATGTGTTCTCCATTAATATAAGGCCACCAGGATTACTCCCCATAAAAAAAAAAAAAAACTCTTAACTAATGGTAGACAGAGGAAAAACGCCAGGGATAAAGAGGCTGGTGGATGAGTGCATGTTCAAGATCTTACAGGTTTTGTGGTCAGAAGTTGGTTCAAAATGCCTGTTCAGGTCCTCTGGCTTTTCCAACAACAGTATCACAATGTCACTCGAAGCCTGCAAGACATGAACGATCTCACTGTTGCACTGTGGGACTGTGATTTCTCTCATGATTTGGGCGGGATGGAAGAGTTGAAAAGAGATCTGGGTGTGTGTTAACTTCCCTCTCAGTATGAGCAAAGACGAACCCTGGAACAACAAACACGCAGACACGATATGACCAAAGGGTTTTTTTGGCGGTCCTGCTACACAGAAGCGGACCGAACGCAGGGGTCAGGTTTCCATCAGCGGCACCTACTTGGAACTTTCCACACAGATGAATCCTCCGGTCAAGCTGTTGCCATTGTCTGCCCTGTTAACAGTGAGAGTACTCCTTGGAAAACATAGTCAGGCAGGGCGTGTACTGATGATGCGACACGCTGAGGTTGTCCTAGCTTTGGTGGCCCTCTGCCCTTTGATTGCACGCTGTGCTGACAGGAAATGCCAGGAAATGGAAACAGCAAGAGGTTGACTGTTTTGGCTGAAACTCCTGAGACACATATCCTATACGTCCTCTGATGATGGCAGGATTGACAAGACCCTGATTTCTTTGTCAGATTGAGCCCTTAAAAACTCTACGGAGGGTTTGAATTTATTGCCTTTTCCTTATTGTTCCTTACCCTCTTGTTTCTCCCTGAAAGGTAAACGGTTCATGTTACGAGACCACTGCGACTGTCTGCGATGTTGAAACAACATCACATTGGGGATTTTGTGACTTCCATGTGCTTTGGTGTGTTTTATATCTCTGTAGGGAGACTCACAGTATGCTCTGAGGTCCTTAGACCCAAGAGAGGCCAACATAGAAGACAAATGAAAAAAACAGGACCACGTTACAAACTTTCTGTGCTCCACAAGAACCAAACATAGGGGTTTATTTGTAGAAACTCCCTCTGTGTTTTGGTCCATAATAGGGCTGTACTGAATGTCATTTTTTGACATTTGAAGCGTCTATTGGCGTTTTTCAACAATGCCTGTTCAATCAAATGTTGACTTAGAAATCAAGCGTCAACTTTATGAACAAAGCTTCAAACTATTCAGTACAGCCCTGCGTGAAAACCATAAATAGATGAATCTGCTGACAAATTCAAAACTTTTGAATCAAATGATCACACTGTCGGGATGTGAAGCCTCACAGACAGCTTAACCCCATTCACACAGCCTCATCAACAGGCCAGGGAAAGTGAAAAAAGCATGCAAATTGCCCATAGCAATCAAATTACCAGGTAATTACAGTGTATTGACAAGGCATTCATTAACTTCAGAGTGAGAGATCAATGTTTTAATGACAATGATTGGTGTGTTTTTTTTACACAGGGAGGGTGAAAACTAATTATAGAGGTTTATCCGAATGTGTTTGGGAAAAGAGCAGAGAGGCCTGTGATACTTAAGTGGATTAGTTGTTTGGGAGGAACAACAGAGGGGATAACAGGGACTGATTTGTATTACCCAGCAGCCACAGACCGTTAGCGCCCTGCATGACTGTCGCAGAGGGACTTCGCCTTGCAGCATGTCATATTTTTTATGAGGGAGGTTCAATCATTTCAATCAAGTTACGTCAGATCTGAAGTCAGATTTTATGCATGAAGTGTGTACCACCACCACTCAGAGCTGGAAATCTATATGCAATCATTGTCTTTTGTTTTTCTCTGGAACCCACTTGGCCCCCTGCTCCTCCTTCTTAACCCTCTGTAAAAGTAGAGCTGCACCACAGATGCTGTTTTGTTTGCTTCCAAGCACCAACTAAAGAGAGAACAATATAACACTGTGTTTCCTCGGCCGACTAAATCTAATTCCAAGCCCTGCTTTCCCCAAAAATGTCAAAACAATCAGAATTTTACAATTGCAGAGCAAATTTGAGTTCATGCAAATGTGCATAAAGGTTGCCAGAACATGTGAGACAAACAGTAATCATTATAACCAAACTAAAACATAGACATTCTATGTGTCTTATAGGAAACTGATGGACATAATGTGAGACATCATCATGCCTCCCTCAGTTGTCACCTATTTGACTGCAATCCACACACACACACACACACACAAACAGGTGGTGGGCTTCGTTTTCTGCGCTGCTTCTTTTTTTTTTTTTCAGCGGCGCCTTCTCCTCTTTTGCTTCCCAGCCTTCATTCGCAGTCAGGCCTCAGCAGAATGAGCGAATGGGGCTCCATGAAACAAAGCGTGAAGCACCTTTGGAGATGGAAGGAGGGCTTAAAGAGGTACTTGATATCAGCCCACTGTGTGACCACCACACACACACAACTCCAGATGTATTGCACCCTCTACTTTTAACACCTTCAGGGTCCTCCCCAACCCCCTACCCTTCACTCACTCACTCACTCATTCATTCCATCCTAAACTGCCTCTCCATTTCCCTCTTTTTCGACATGCACATGGTGGTTCAAAAGCTGTATTTCTGGCTTACTAGATTGGAGCACAAAGGCTCTCATGCATCCTGGAGAAGCCCCACTAGAGAGGCCTCCATCCCTCCCCGGGTAGCCAGAGTGCACACAGACAGACTTGGTCCTCTTTTTTTCTCATTACCATTTCCATACAGGATTAAGCCACTTGGCTTTTGGATGGTGTGTACTATATTTTTTTACCCATCCCAGCCCCCCCGCTGCATTCTTGAGGTCCGAGTTAATTGATCACTCAAACAATCGGCTCATAAACTAGCTCTTTTTAATGTCTATTCACGCACAGGGCCGAGTCCAGAGGATGCTGGAGTGGATGGAGCTCATTGGAGTCTGTGCTGTGAGGAGAGTCCTTCAGCTGCCTCACAGTGGGCACCCTGTTTTCACCCTGCAGGCTTTAAAAGGGACAAAAAGACACCAACCGTGTTTAACAGACACCAAAAAGCAATTTGACTTTAATGCTATTATATATGTTAAGGTTTTTTATCAAATCAAACAACATTTGTGGTACTTTTTGCTAAGTCAATAGTGTGGAAAAACTTATCCACAGCAGATTTAATCATCTGTAAACTGACTCTACAGTTTCACCTGTCCTCAGGTTTGTCTTACTTTTCATTACTTACGTTATTCAAGACCTTTTGGATCAGAATTTATCATCAACAGGTGAAAGAATAAGTAGGTAGAGTTTACAGGCAACAACGTAGCATCCAAACAAGCATCCAAAAATGACCATTTTAATATTTTTTTATTTTTAATGGTAACTAGTTTTAATATTCAGAAACTTACTATATATCCATATGATTTCCTGGTGTAGAATTTGCATAAATTCTACAACCTTGTGTTGTAAAAGAACCAATAAATAAAGTTTAATTCCTTGAGTTTTGAATCTTGAATTTCACCTGACAAATATCAGTCTCACCGATCACCTTGCCTATACCACAAGTCTGTTTAGTTACTGCTGATGCAAATCCAGCATTTTCGCTGCCGCTTCAACCATTGAAACACAGGATGACTTTCCATGAGAAGCAGTTACAGGAAATGCAGTGTATTTGATATTGACCAGTGCTGAAATCTTACAGGTTACAATCAAAATTCCACAAAACCTTCAAACAGGCATGTCCTGGGACTGAGATTTTTTTCTTTTTGTCAACCTAATTAGTTAATTGATTGTTTGCTGTCTGCAAAACTGCTCATGCCAGCTTGTAACAAGTATCACTGTTATATGTTGGTTGATAAGTAACAAGAAACTGCAGAACAGACCTGCTAAAACATGTAACAGTCATGCAGAAAGACAGTAGATTTGTAAACAGTGGGTTACAATATTAATACACACAAGTTGTTTTTGCTTTGATTTGCATTTATTTGCACGAAACTTATGATAAATATTTAAAAATGTGAAAGTTATTATTCTATTCAGATGTAATGTTTTCATCATGAAGAAAATATTTGGACAAAATATGGAGAGGAGACAAAAAGAAATGTGGAAATCTGGAACTTTCCTCCTCTGTGCTTGGCTGTATCCCCCTTTACTTTCTCTCCTCCACCCTCCCCTCCTTCTCATCTGCATACATTAATATCTGAAAGTGTTGGCTCACACCTAAAATACTCATGGATTGAACAAAGTGCAGAGTGACTTCAGGGTCTGGGATCTTCAAATAAACCCTGCCTGGGTGTCATGGGGACCAGGAAGTGGAATTAACTGCTATATTAGCTGACCTTCATCTTGTTGTTTGTCCCAACCTGCCTGGCTGGGCCCCGGGCTGGCCCGTAACCACGGTCTCCAGGCCCAACAATGCGGGCATTTCCCTCAGCAAAAAAACACAGGCCTCGGGGGTTTACTGAGCAAACAAGATGAGCCCTGCCAAACACTTCTCGCTCCCACATTTCACAATCACTTTTTCTATCACCATTTTTTCCTCTTCGCTTTGGGCCATCCATGGAGCTCTGAGCTGAGAAGCTACCAGACAGTTCTGGGTCGAGTGTGAGACAGAAATGTAGGAAAACAGAGCGCTGACCTATGGTGAGATTTAGTGTTGGAGGAGCTGTTCGTGTTGACGAGGTAGACATGTAACTCTCAGGGTGTCTTGCTGTAGTTTCTTGAGTGCGTTCACAGCAGCTTACATTTATTACCATAAATGACTCAGAAACATGTACTTTCACCACCTAGTATGTAAGAATTTTTCTTTATGCTGGTCACAACATATTCAGTAGAAATTATGATAAATATTTATAATTTTGGAAAAGCTCCAGAAAGTCAGTAGCTACACCTGTAGCTACCCTATACCCTTTGAACAAATACATTTTTAGGGGATTAGAATATCCCAAAGGATAAAATTTGAAAGATACATTTGTAAATACCTGGCCTAAGTAAAAAAAAAAAAAGACCAATACCATTCAGAAAAATAAAATAGAGGATAATGTATAAGAATATAAACAACATTAGATTAGCCTAGCCTAGCCTAGCTTAGCTTAACTTAGCAAAGCACAAAGTCCTAAGAGGGGAGAAACAGCCAGCCTGGATCTGTTTAAGTAGCAAAGTCCACCTATAAACTGCTTTAAATTTCAGTCAATGGTGAATCATGTTACAATTTTTTATATATATTTATATATATGGTCATATATAATAAATATATTGTCTAATTATAATAACATACTTAAACTTCAGTGACATTTGTAGG
>JAQNCA010000011.1:10512040-10528754 GCA_029783725.1 Acanthurus tractus
CTGCCACTAGAGGTCTCTCAGTCAAAATAATGGGCCAAACGAGGTAGTTTTAAGGATTCACGGAGCAGTGGGGGACCATTGGATTTGTTTATTTCATTGTTAAAAAGCCACCATTGAAGATGAAACTCTATCTGACTGACCTTGGCAGAAATATTTACAGACAAGGTAATGTGGTAAAGTTTGATTCATGTTACATCTGGTCCAGCTTTTCGACTTCCTTCCTGTCTCTGATTGGTGTTTAGGAAGTTAGTGTTACATCTTTAATGTCTCCCAAAAATCGCTTTCATGCAGAACCAAAGTCTGATTTGAGTCAATGCCTCAGTTCCTTTAAGTATTTCTTGTCTTACAATTTAAAATCGGTTACACAATGTTAGTTCTAAAACACATAAGAGTTTATATTTTGTTGTTTCCAGTCTGTGAACAGCAGTGACTCTATTTCTGTACTGATATCACAGCATCAGGAGCAGGTGTGCTGTCAGAGAACCAGGTCTTAGATGTAAACATACTGATCCTGCAGAAATGTTCAGCTGCACAGGTACAAAATGGACAAACACAGACTCAGCGAGAACAGTGTTCTGAACCGAGTGGCCTGTAATGTGCAACAGATGCTCCAGTACTGTGACAGTCCTGCTACCAACATGCTGTCAGTGTCACCATCATCCATTAAATATTCATGTGTTGTTTTGTCCCATTTAGCTCCTTTTTCTTAAAAATAGAGAGAGACGCACATTGAATTGAAAACATAACCAGTAGAGGGAGCCATAACACAAGTCATTTGAAGTTTCAGTGGACATTCCCCACTTAAGACAGAGTGTCAGCACTCTTAAAACTAGAACTTATGAACATAATAGAGTTGAATATCGATGTTGTTATTTACTTGCAGTCGTACTTTAACAAATCCTTGACTTGCAGCATTATGAACCAGCAGTTTTCCCCTGAATCTGACAGCCATCTTCGCCTCATCCGTCTGTTCTGCAGATGCTGACTCATGTTCATAATTACAACTTCTTTCAAACAATCTCCATCACTGCATATGCACACATAAACAACTAGCACCTGTTTTTTGTGTGTGTGTGTGTGTGTGTGTGTGTTTAACGGCTGGAACGGGACGGAGGAAGCTTCCTGATCACGCAGCCCACAGCTTGGGATTGACAGCTGTTGCCACCACCTGAGATAGCAGGAAGAATAATGAGGGAGGGAAGGAGAGATAAAACTCACCGGGGAATTTCAACAACAAAATAAAAAATTATAATATTCATGATTAGACCACAGGCCTGTGAGACAGGAATAAAATATATTTCTGCTGCAGTGCTAAATGTGAGCTGGTTTGGCTCTGTGCTGTGTGTGTGTGTACGTGTGTGTGTGTGTATTTAGCTTCCTGCTGTGACTGATAACAGTTCAGATACAGTGAAAGTAGGACTGGTCGTGGATGAAATAGGGCATGAATAGAAATAGCTCTGCAGCCTGGGCTCCAACAGTCTCTGGGGGGAGTGCTGTGTCAGTTGCCCCATGAGTGCTGTTAAGCCGATGGCTGTCTATTCTCCGTCCAGGTGCATGTGTACGTGTGTGTGTGTGTGTGTGTGTGTGTGCGTTTGCAAGTGTGTGGGAGTTCCTGCCCAGGACTCACAAGCTCCTGGAATCCATGAGAAAGCATAAGGCCTCTGCCAAATGCATTAAGATTAAAGGCATTGACAAGGAATGTGTTATTGCCAGCTCAGATGGGGCCTGCATAATCTGGGACCCGGTGGAAGCCAGAACTCGCCCACTCAACCCCTTCTGTTTCTTTCCTGCTGAAACTAATTCGCATCACAGGAATGGTTAAATCAATTTAGCTCCGATGAAGGCGGTCGTCTTGTTAAACCGTGCAAAAAAAACAAAAAAAAACAAAAAAAAAAAACACGTTTGTAGAACATCGTATTTAGTCAGCAGTGTAAAAAAACACATGAAGCAGTATTGATTTCCTCCTGGGGCGAGCTCTTTCGTCACCCCTGCCTGTCCATGTAGGCATTTTTGTGAGGAGTCAGGTGCTCCTGGATAACATGGATCAGCACTGTTGGGATGGAAAGCAGGTCATAATAACGGCAGAAACAGGGAGGAAGCTCGGAGCACAAGTCAAAGCGAACATCTCAGCTTTAATTGTGCTGTTGTACGTCAAAGTTTTAATGTACCAGAAGCTCAAAATCTGCAAAACTTGTGTGATGTGTGTGCTGTATGTCGTTGCCTGCGGGCATAATCCACTCCACCATGGCAGCCATATAGCAGGGCAGTGTGACAGTCATTGTTCTTTTTGCTGAGCGCGTGTTTGTTCCCAAACCAGACGGCATATATGACTCAGGCGACCAGATGGTCTCAGTTGCCTGCTACATCTTTTGGGGTTGACATTTTCTTTTCTGCAGAGAAGAGCGTCACAAGCAAAGTACCTACCTCTCCATTTATAGACACAGCATGCCTTAACTGTTAGGCCACGACGCAGCACCACTGATCGAATCATGTGTGCTGCGGCCTCATAAAGGAAAGAAATACACTTTGCTGTCTCTTTTGTTTGCTTCAGCATCGTAACTTTGGGCTGGTATTGTTCAAAGAGTTGTGGTTTGTATGAGATGCTTCCTCACATCAAAGACAATAAAATGTAGGCCACACATACAGTAGAAGAAGAGAAATGCATGTCTTCATGATGGTGCATCTCCCTTTTCATACTGAAGGAAGGCCTTACACACTATTTGGCGTGAACCTGTCTGTGTTAGCCGTGAGAGAAATCATCTTTTCAAGAGAAATATGAAAAAAAGGAACTTCACCTTGAAAAGGCAAAATGCAAAATTGCCCTAAAAATAACATCAAAAAGCAACAAAAAGGAGGAGGGACATAATAAGAAGGTGATCATTGCTTCGCCACAAACTCTCAAACATCCACAGTGCTGCTGTGCTGTAAATGATAGATGGAAGCAGCTCAGAGGTGCCTTCGGGTCATTGTTGCAGAAGTTAAAAAACGTATATGTTTGATCTCATCCCTCCCAGTAGAATGATGAAAATATTCCCAACCGTGACTTTTTTGGTAGTTTCGTCACATCTCCCCTTCTGCTGTCAATGGCTGTGAAAAAAAAAAAAAACCCCACCATGGGCAGACTGAGATGGCTCGGGCTCGACGTGGCTGAGGAGCCATCAGAGATGTGCAATCAAGCAGGAGAGGAGGAGCGGCTCAAAGAGCGTTTCCTCCTTGCTGAGTGGAGCTTTAATATTAAGTTTGGGTCATTATATGGGAGTAGGATCATCTCTACTCTTTCCTGGAGGTGTCGACTTGCAGGGGCTACTGGAGCCCCCCAGGGACTGCAGGTCATCACAGAGGCTTACAGCAGGTGAGGACTTACTGTTTCCCTTTGGCGCAATCAGTGAAATGTGAAACTTAACTCACTGCAGTCAGCTTTCCTTGAGTCTGCAGTGTTGCTTCTTATGAACAGTTGGCAGGTTTGGTACACGGTGATTAAGAGAGAAGATTATTGTTTGCCTCCTCTTCCTGGAGGCAGATGATGTTGGGAGAGGAGGCCTTTGCTGAGGCTTTGCTTGTTTGTAATTCACGTTGTAGTATTCTGAGCACAGGTCCGTCTGCTGTGTGCACTCGTGGCTGTTTCTAGCTCTCAGTTTAAAGTATTCTCATGCTTCCTCTCTGTCAAAAATTGAGCCTGCTGGTGGGATTACTGCTTCATAACAACAACAACAACAACAGGTATTCCAGACCACCATGAGCACCACTCTGAAGGCAGAGTGGGAGGCTCCTCTCCGGAGCAGAGACTTGACTCAGACTCACTCCTCAGGTTGCATTAGCAGCGAGGAGGGGAGTCAGTCATAATGCTTTTTGCTCACTGCTGCAATAAATCTGCAGTGTTTTAGTGTTAGAATGACAGTCCTGTGTGATTAAACAGATCTTTGCGGTGAGCAGAGGAGATAAGCAGGGCTGCTCTCCTCTACTTCATGGCCCAGGAATGATAGTAATAATCCAAGACACGGGAACCTGTGATAAAAATGCCTTTCAAGGCTCAGCTAATGAATTTCCTCTGTAGGCTGCTGGGTTCACACAAACACACACACACACACACACACACACACACCCATCTAAGATATGATCTTGTTTCTGGTCCTCTTTTTCATTCTGGTTTGGCAGAAATCAGTACAGTAGACCAAAGGTACTTGAAAGCCAGGGGCTCCTTCTGCAGTTGCCAGGAGGTACACGGAGGAACTGTAGAGTCGGTCAGCTGATATATAGAAAAAATGTAATTATGCTGTGATGAAAAACGCAATTTATAAACATACTGAACAGGCAGTGCAACCTGATCACCAGAGATTGGGACTGAAAATGTGTCGAACCAAGTTAGAAAGTGAGCATGTGGGACTGTTAAGCAGAAGTGATGGATAAATGGTTGAAATGTGCAGCTTCTGTCTCTGCAGTACAAATGAAAAGTCAACTAAAGCGACCTAAACACTGACAGTCGAAATGTGTGGCAAAAAAAACTTACTGCAAATGTCTCCATCCACATAGTTAAAAGTGTCAGAAAACATTAACTGCATGAGGCAGCTGACTTCATAAGCTGTGGCAGAGCAGGAAGACACACTTTTATCCACTGGCATCGTCTCAAACAGACAACAGGTGTCAGCGTGTGCGGCTCCATGATGCTGTACCAGTCCCAGCTGGTTTCTGCGTCGTTGGATATTGTTTTGTTTCAGCCTAATTTCTTGGCTTTTTTTGCAAAAGGAACTCTTTTATTCTGTTAGAATTTTTTTTTATTTATTTTTTTTTTAGGTTTGCTGGAGAAAACAGGAGAATAAGTGGGAGTGGAGCATCGATGGAGGATGTAAGCACAGCGGATCAAACTGAAGAACATGTTATAGTCACTGAATATTTAAGGCTTTTTCAAATATGAGATGTGGTGCTCTAACATGAAATGTTAATGTCTTTTTACATCAAATGTTTTTCTAAAAGCCTACAAATGTTCTAATAGATTTCTGTTCCAGTTGTTGATCATTTATCCTCCTGATCTGTGGAAGGAAGAAGTGGAGAGTAACTAAGTACATTTTAAAAAACAAGTACTGTACTTTAGGGGTAAACAGAAGCTTCTTATCACACTTTTCAGTTTTATTTGTGTCCTTTAAAAATATTTCCCATCATAGATTGCCTTTCAGCGTGGAAGTCGACAGTGTCAGATAGGGATGAAGTGGCCTTACTGTTCTTGAGCTTATCAAGCTATCAAATATGTTTTGTGCTCTTGTGACAACCGTCTCCATTGTGGCGTTGGACAGAAAGAACAAATAGAAGAATATAAAGAAAGATACTCAGCTCCTCTTTATGTCAGCCACTCATCATCAGTGGCTTTGTCACATGTGACAACCAACTTTGAAAAAGAATAAGACAAGCATTTTACTGGGAATTTTTTTTTTCTTACTAAAAAATATGAAATTTAGCTCCCCTTTAGTCTTTTCCATTGTAATAATTGTTCGACTTAAAACAATGAAAAACAAAAGACAGTGTGCTGATGTTGTGTAGGAATGTAGAATTGTGTGATCGGTTTATTGTAGTGATAAACAGCCACCATTGCAGATGTCTGACTGACTCAGGCAGAAATGTTCACAGATCAAACAACGTGGGAGACGTTTTCACCTTTAAACTTCTTTGGTTTCATTTCAGCAAATGTTTGAGCCAAAAGAGAGAAAATAATTCACAAGAGCAGATGAGTGGGCTACCTAACTGTACACAAAGTAGATCAAACCACATTTAAATTAATATGAACAATTTCATTTAACGCAATAAAAAAGCAGTCACAAGGGCCATTTTCCTCAGAATAATTTGATTACTTTTACTTTTGACCCCTCAGCACACTCTGATTACACTTCTGTACGTTACAAAGACAGGCCGCGTACACTACATGATGTTTTGGCATCTCTACTTGAGCATCTCAAGGGACCTGAGCACTTTTTCCACCCCCTGATGGAAAGGGAAATAAAAACATATCAGTGTCAGACTCGTAGTGCGCGCTGACCACATGAATCCGGGCTGTACACTGCCCTCTTATCTCCTCCATGTGCTGGAAAGTGGGAGGGGACATTCACACAATCACAAGCCTTTTCCAGGCGAAGCAGGGCGCGATGGGAGGGGAGCGCTCAGTGCTGCAGCTGGACGGCGGAGCGGCTCGTGCTGTGCCGGTCATGACGAGATGGGGGCTCGTGACAGCGGTGTCGGACTGAGAATGAACGCCTTCAGTAAGTGCTGGGATGGATGAGGAAGGTTTACCGTCAGCGCGGAGTGGAAGAACAGTGTGCCGTTGTGCCTCCTCTGGCTCCGCGATGGTGTCACCTCTGTGCGCTTTTCCCTCTGCTATCCGGACAGGGGACACTGGCGGAGAAGTGACACACCGGCGTCGGGATTCACACAATTATCAGCGCGCGAACAGACGGGCGAGGGAGTAGAGACGCCGTCATGGAGAAACAAGGCAGAGTCAAGGAGGAAATGCCGACATCGAAGGAGGAGAAGCGCAAAGAGAAGAAGACCAAATCTGGGAAGCTTTTTCGAAAGAAGTCCTTGAAGTCCGTGGGGAGCTTTATGAACAGAATCATTAAAACTTTGGGCACTTTCACCCACTTTGGAGACGCTGACGCGCATGACGCGGAGGACGACGACGGGGGGTTTCGGAATGGCGCACCTTGCACCCTGAGCGCGAGCTCTGGGATCATGAAGGAGGATGTACAAGTGACTTGGGAGCGCGTGGTGAAAAACACCGCGAGCACGTCTTCCTCTCTGTGCACCGGCAGAGAGAAACTCCTTTACCAATACGGAGACAAAGTCCCGGGCGTGCTGGGGCTGAAGAACCACGGGAACACCTGCTTCATGAACGCCGTGGTCCAGTGTCTGAGCAACACGGACCTGCTCGCGGAGTACCTGGGTCTGGAGCGCTACAAGCTGGACCTGAGTCACACCAGAATAAACGGGCTGGTGAGGAGCGATGAGACGAGGCTCGCCAAAGGAGAGGTCACGGAGCAGCTGGCATCACTTGTCAGGGCTCTGTGGACTCTGGAGTACACACCACAGCTGTCCGTGGACTTCAAGGTACACGGAGCCTAAAACACACACACACACACACACACACACAAGTCTACAGGTGGAGAGAAAAAAAAAAAAAAGGTCAGATGAGAGCATGATAACACAGAGCATGGCTCCGAGATGAAAAGTGCTGCTTTTGTCATGTTAAAACAAAGGGTTGCTTGCAGTTTGGAAGGTTGTCATTGGCTAAACACAGACTGAGCATCTTAAGTGCAGAGTGAACTTGCTGTTTAGTCAAACATAATCACATGTTATGAGCCTTGTACGCCATAAACACCCCCATGAAGAGCGCATGGCTGTCGTCTGGCTGTTCAGACAAAAGTAGGGTGTCACATGTCTTACATCATTTGCTGTAATTGCCAACAGTATAAAAGCCACTCTCCTCTCACATGCACTAACAAGCTCTCAGTGCTTTGCCCTGTGACTTCAGCGTTTCTCCTGCTCGCTGATAATGAGGCAGCTGCTCAGTGTCACTGCAGTCTGAGGGCAAAGGGATCAGCAGGTGTCTGACTCCAGAGCACACGTATGTGACAACTTTATTGATAAAAAAATGGGAGTCCGAAGTGCTGGCATGGCTTTATGAAACAAACCAACTTGGTGTGAGTTGAGTTTAAGTTAATCCTAAGCTCCCAGATGCAGTTCTGTGCAGCACAAACCAGTGTTTTGCTTCCTCTTACAAGCGTGAGTGAGTGAGTGCAGATAACTGCTTGGCTTTACATTACAGACATTTATTTAGATGTGTTCCTCATGTGCACAGGAAGGAGATGATTTATTAAGAATCTTCCCTCCCTGAGGATTAGGGGCTGTGACAGAACCCTATCAGGAGACCCCTCAGGCTTTCCTACTCTGCCCACGCTGAAGATAGTGGAGGAAAAAAAAAAAGGGGGGGGGGGCTAGTCGTTCTTTATCTGCTTGCAGCTCTTTGCGCTGGATTTCTCTGAGCCATAGTTCAAGGCAAGACGTAGATAATATGGAGCAGCGAACAAAGAACCTCCACAATAGATCTATTCTTGGAAATGCTAATTGCCCTGTAAGAAAAGAGTATGACTGCGGCTGCTGGAAAATCTTGACCCTACAGTATATGCATGTCTTTCCTCACTCTTGAGTATACTGTAATAAGGAAGACAAAAGTTTACCTGAAAGAGAGCTGTCAGTGTTTTCTTTCTTTTTTTTTTTTGCTGCGTATGAGATGCAGATGAAATTAAACACTGATCCTTTCTTTCTCTTCTGTCTCTCATCAGTTGTGCCACCCAAAGAGCTGTACTCTCCCCTGTCAGCCAGAATGCAATATTGCCAATAATTGCACAATTCCACACTTTCATTCCCCTCATATCTCATGGGACTCAGATATCAGATGTTTTCAGGACAACAATCAAAGGGAACCGCATGGAAACATCCTGCCAAGATAGAAAAGAAACACACTAAACACTCCCTTGTATGTGATGAGATGTTTCCTGTGTTAAAGTGCGCACACACACTCACACACACACACACACACACACACACCCTGCTGTGCTTCTTGGCTGTGGTTTGTGACTGTAGGAGGTCCAGAGTTCATGCAGCTTAGGCCTTCTGAAATTGCCTGTTGGGTATTACCACGGCTGCCTGGAGGGAGGCATTATAAAATAATCAGATAGCTCCGAGGCTTGTGTCTGACAGGCAAAATTAGCTCCCACTTGCAGGAACTCCAGACAGCATAAACCAAATTAGCAGCATTCCTCCAAAAAGGGGCCAGTCTTTATTTTAATGCTTCATTAATTTATTGTTTTTGGAAGTTGATTATCAGTTGTTATGGGCCCTTGAAAATCTGGTGTTTTATCAGAAGGGTGCTGGAAAGGTTCAGCTAAAGCAGCCAGATTTAAAGGACCCTTAAGTGCCTATCTTTGCATCACAGGAATTTTGATAAGATATGGAATTAAAGGGTGAGTTCTCAAGTGATCACTCCTTTTTTTTTTTTTTGGATTACCCTTCAAGCAGGACGTACACTGCTCCGCACTTCTCATTTTAACTGAATAATTCTGTTCATGTACGAGTCCTCCGCAAATGTGGGATCGTCCCTGTTTGATCCGAAGTTCTTCAAAGTTTACGAATCAGCAGTGGCCTCTTCACAGGTCAGCTGGCTGCAGAGTCCCAGTCAGGAGAAAAAACATAACAACAAAGTCCTGCCGAATACCGGGCGCTCTGCCACATTCCAGCACCACCTGGCTTGTAGGACAAAAGAGGTGCAAGGAGGGAGGCAGCTTTTATAAATGCTCGCTTATGCAAGATTTAGGTATCACTGTGCTGCTTTGGGATATTTCACCTTGCCAGTGTGTCCCGAGCCTCCACCCTCCACAGATGTGCCTCAGACGTCGCAAGTTAAAGAGGTTGAGTTTCTTCAACCTGGGAGCAGATGTGTCCTTTTGATCTGGACAGTCCTTGTGCGTTTTTTGGCGTTTCCCCCCCGGCATGATGCTGTGTTTGCACAGAGAGGCCTGGACAGGGACAAAGCCAGAAACTCAAACAGTTACTCAACAGCTAGTTTATCGGTTTTCCATAACATGAGAAGCCTGAGAAAGAAGGGAGTGAGGGTGAGCAGGATTGATGACTGAACAGGAATGTCATCCTCCCTAACGTGTATATCGACGGGCCTGTTTTGGAAGCTAAATGCTGTGACGACGGTGGGTTTTGCTCATAGGTATGTGTCAATATTTGCCGTCTCCATGTTGATCTTTAATGATTATCCACACTGCTGGTTGTGGTAAGTCAGATGGCTCACAGGAGACGGACAGTATGGCAGTGATTGCTAACCAGGCCATCATGTAATCACACAATGTAATCCCACTGTGCCTTGGAAGCTGACTCACTTGTGTCCCACTCAAAATAAACTGAGGTTGACTTTTGTGTCGTGTTGCCGACTTTCCGGCAGTCTTTGCTCTGAAAATGTGTGAAAACTAGTTAACGAGTGAAAATTGAAGTCTCAATAAGTCAGTTCAGGGTCCCGTGTGTAGGATTTAGTAGCAGCTCTCAGTGAAGTTGCAGATTGCCTTCCACCAAATATTCCTCTGCCCACCCTCCTCCTCCTCCAAGGGCAAAAAGAACCTTACAGACTCCTTCCAGTGAAAATCAAAATTTTAACCGTCTCAGTGTGTCTATCACGTTTTTAAATCTAACAAGACAAACTGGGGTTGAAATAAGCCGTCAGTGGGGGGGTGGATATTTAAGGGCTTAAATATTAATGGCAAGAAAAGGTATTTAAGAAGAAAACACAAAAGTCAGTGAACTGTGAATATTATATTTAATAGCTACCATAATCTAAATTATATCCCTCAAAATGTAACTCACTGAACCTTTGAGATAGCTTAAAGTTAACCTAAGGAAAAAGTGGTCAAATAGCTAGCCAACAGTAATGGACAAACGGTTCAATGTTATGAAAAATGTTGGAAATAGGTGTAAAATGATTTATTAATGATAGTGTGTGGAAATAGTAGCTGTAAACTAATGGATAAATAAAAAAAAATTGAAGGTTCGCTAAAAGTAAAAATAGTCGATTGACTAATTTAGTTAAGCTAAAATGTTAAAATACTTTACTAGCTTAAAGTGACAGTTGAAATAGTATTTTTTTAAAGTAAAGTATGATTGAAAAATATGACTTCAACTAAAAGTAAAATTAGCTAAATTGAAGTGAAGAAACTAAACAACTAAGTTAAAAGGTTAAAAAAGTTATCTCGCATTACCGAAAGGTAGCTGTTGAAAAAGTTAGCGTCAAAGTAAAGGATTGATGATGTAGTATTTATTATCAGCTAAAAGTAGCCTTAGGTAAATAAATTAAATAAAAAGCTAGGCTAAAAGTTTAAAATGTTATCTATCTGAAGTAACTGTTGAAGTAATTAGCTGTACAATAATGGATAAATGATTGCAATATTTAACACTGGCAAAATGGTGTAGACGATAGAGGTGAGTGTTTTCTTATTTTGTCTTTATCTTTTATTGAGATGATTACACACATTATAAACTGGCCAGTGGCCATTATGCTGCAGAGAGCAATAAAAAACAAGGCATTTTCCACAACCTCAATTATATCACTGTGACAATTGCTACCTTCAAAAGGCTGTTGGTAATTACTGTTATTACTTTGCTGCACAACAGCTTTAGGCTGCTGTGTGTCTACAGTTCTCATGGTTAATGTCAGAGCAGTTTGCAAAGCAGCCGTGAATGTTTCAAGAGCATTCATTTAAAAAAGGTCTGCAGTACTGCATTGAATCTTTTCCAATCAGCCTGATTCAGAAATGTCAAGTATGGTAGTTTAGTCATTTTGTGTCTGCAGTGTGGATGGACGTAGGCGGTCAGAATATAAACTGTACATGCATGTGTATGAAAAATTGTCCACTACAGAAAACACATGTTTAAGGTTGTTAAACATTTTCTAAAATTCTGAGACTTCACTGTATCAGGGGCATGTTCTATATAAGAGCAATTGTATTGGCTCAAACAGCAGCTCTATATTTGGAAATCTTTCGTATTTGGTGACGGCCATATTCTAAAAGTATTGTGAGGATCCGTTGTTGGATGACAACACTCATCACTTTATGACTTTGAGGTCTAAGAGGCAAGGGAAGCTTCACTTTCACTTTCAAGACAAGATCAGAAAAAAAAAGATTAGAGAACCTTAATGCTCTGCCAAGATTCTGGAAGCATTTTTTTTCTCTGTTTATGAATTTTTATGTTCACTTTTTGCACTTGTCAGTAATGTCTCAGCTCCTTCTTTGAAGATGCAGTCCTGACTCTGCTTCCAGTGAGTTATTTCTTCAGTCAAACTGAACTTTTTTAAAAAATGTTTTTAACGAGTCGACTTGAGTAGACTCTTTCTCCTTGCTCTGGATTGTTTCTATTGTGTAGCTTTGAGCCGCTACACTGGAGAAATATTCAGCCACAGGTTTGCTCCTGGTCACTGTGGTGCTGTTTGTTAAAGGAGCAGATAGTCTAAACTAACAGCATATGTGACCGGCATCCAACTTCACCATCATCCTGCATCATATTACGGTGCACCAGCTATGAGAGGTATATCACATATTAATGGATTATGAACAATGATTACATTTGGCTGTTCCCTCAGCTATAATCTCTCATCACTGCCTTTGCTTCTCTAGGCTGCCAGCTGCGGTTCATGCAGCTAATTCCTGCATAATTGAGTTTGGTGCCATTCACATCTGAAGTCACATTACACTGTGTGAGCTTAAGTAGTCTTCAACCTACTTTTTTAAAGGAGAATGTTAGTCTCACTTCTTTTTTATGTCAAAAAAAAAACTTGAAATTTAATATCATGAGAGCAAGGGGGGTAAGAGAGTACATGTAGACAGTTAGACTGACTTAGAAAATGGCATATTTTGCAAATCCAAAATCCGAAGTGACTCTTCCTTAGTCAAAGTGTGGACCAGGTGGAGAGGAGAGCATCGGTATAAATTTGAAAATCTGGGATTCCTCTGATCAGCGTTGTGTGGAGAAGGCAGGGGTAGAGCAGAAACTCCAGCTGTCAAAACCAGTAAACAAGCAGTGCTTTAGATTTGCATTTTGTTTTGGGAGAATTCTTCGGCAAGGCAATTTAATTTGGCTTTACCAGGTAGCCACGACGGCTTTAATCCTGTCAAGCTGTCAGATTATAAAAGACAATTAAAGCCCAACTGTTTTTTGTTTTTCAGTGAAGTCAAATTTGGATTTTTACGAAAAGGACAAAAACGTCCCAGCACTGAACCCTTTTCCTTGATTATGAAACACACCCAATTCATCAAACCAGTAATTGCATCATTGCATAGAGATCACACCTTCACAATGTGTGTGTTTTTCTTCTCTCCAGACTATAGTGTCCAAGTATGGATCCCAGTTTCGTGGTAATTCCCAACATGACGCCCTGGAGTTCCTCCTGTGGCTGCTGGACCGTGTCCATGAAGACGTCAATCTGGCCTCCCACAATAACAACAACAAGGCCAAAGCCCCCAGAAAGGTAAAAATCAAGAAAGCTGTTGGGTCAAAGCAGCATTCAACATGCTAGTTCTGCTTTTCACAGAGGAAAGCTCCCAAAGTCACTGATCAGGAAATATACCCCCCTATATTCCCATTTATTATAAAGGTTCAAACCGCATACTTAACTGCTGCATAACTAATGCATGACTCATTATGATTAAATACATTATTGCATTATATATCAAGAGCGCCTGTAGCTTGATACATAGTGAAACCATTATTAGTCCATGTGATTATAAGACATCCACTGGATCATCATTTTATGAATGTTCACTCAAACTAAAGACCCACATTAATTAACATGAAATTATATTATTTTACAGGTCAGTGTTTGGATTAATGCATTGCAGCTCTTTTTTTCCCGCTGTTGTCACATTCACATTTATATTCATTTAAATATGGCAGCATATTCGCGAGGCCAAATGTTCTTGTGTAAAAAAAGAGAATATGCAGCAGTGAGATAATGATGGTTGCTGTATTTTTCCAGCATGCACGGAGAATACTGGCAGATGTTCCCAGATGTTTTTTGTCCACTGGTTTATATTGTTAATGTTGATGTTTGTGGTGAAGTCTAACCTCACTGATAGTATGTCCAGTGGTTATTTTTGGTAGCTCCACAGACAGCATCACCATAGTTAACCCTCCAGAGGTTACCTGCAGGCCTCAGGCGTCATGATTTAACAGTGTGACAATCAAAGCTGTGCAACCCTGCTCTGTGTCTGATGCATTGTCTCTGGACAAGCGGGGTACAAGTGTGGCGATTTGGTGTTGGATTTTCTCTCAGCATGCGGTCTCCTCGAGGCAGGCCTGCAGGTCTCGCTGCATCCTGATACTCCTTGAATGGAACTTTGAACTGCTCCGCTGTGAGCCATTAAGGCAGAATTTTCATCCATTATTAACAACATGTTTTTACTTTTGAAATAGACATCCCTCTCTTTTGTGGCGTTATCTGGGTGATAACCAGCGGCATAATTTATAAGAAGTGCTACACTTGCTGTTGGTGAGTCATTGCAAATAAATCTACTCAAACTCTGTGCCCTTTGTTTCCTGAGGCGCTAACTGCAATGATTTATTCTCTTGTTTCATCATTAGAGGATCGGGAGGTATCAAAATCAGAAGGTCTTAGACTCTCAAGGCTCATTGGATAATTTAAGATATCTCTTTTTCTATGAAATTGCTATGACCGATAAGTAACCTTGCACTGAATACTTCTCAATTAAAAGGCATAAAAAACTTTTTTTTTCCCTCAAAGGAACAAGAGTGCTTGTAAATCATATGGAGACAAGGTCAGATTAAAAGTTTTGCCTGGTGGCTAATACTCACTTTAATCTATTAGCATGTGAGAGACTGGATGAAGCAGTAAGACAAATAAAGAGACAAGCCACAGATATACTTGCTTTCAACTGCACCTTCGCGTGCCTGTGACGTCTTTCTTGTGCATCCTGCAGCCGTTTGGAGCGGAGGTCGTGCACATCCTCAGAAATCAACATTATCCACTAAATGCAATACTCACATGAGGTCAGGTGCAGTGTGGAGATATGACAGGGTCAGGGGTCAGCAGGTACATCAACAATGGCAGACACTTTAAAAAGCTAGCAGAAAAAGTCCATAATTGCTTAAGACACCATAGGCGGGCACTGGGGGAGCTTTTTCTGCTGTGTGCCCAGAAAAATGCTGATCTTTTTGAGTGTCACCATGTTTATTATATAACACCATGGAAATCCAAAAGTTCTGTACAATGTTTATGTGTTTATGTCTAATACTCTTTTATGCCTGTTGTCCTTCAGTAACGTATGCAGTACAGTATATAAAGTATATAAACAAATTATGCCAACAGTACAGCTGTTTGTCTGAGGTTAAAGATGGAGTATATCTCGGCCTTGAGTGATAAAAATCTGTGTGTGTGACTGTCTCACAGACAGGATGTGGACAGCAGTTCACCTTCATATCCTGCGGCTGTACAACTCCCATATTGATGAGAATCTCGGTGGACACGTCCCCTCAGTTTCTTATGTTTCTATTGTTCATACAGACTACTTTAATATCACAGAGCCTGAGCTTCCTTGTCCTTGTGAGTTGCCCTTTAATTCAGGATGAGCATGAACAATGGGGGGAGGTTTAGGAGTAACTGGGGGTCTGCACTGTGTCTTTGAGTACACACAGCTCAGCAGAGGACCTGACAGGAGGTTAGGACTGGAGAGCTGCTGATAAGGTCTGTCATGATGAGTCCGCAGCACCCTGGGGAAAATGTCGCTGCACCTTGTTAACACCAAAGGAGCTGGTGAGGTGTGCAGGACATAAACCTTTAAAAAAAAAAAAAAAGAAAAAAAAAGACTTAATCCTGGATCCTGCTGTATGGTTCATTTCAGTGAAGGAGTGTGGTGGCTCCCTTTTCATTTAACACTTATCTTTCCAATAAAAAAAATTACTGACTGTGAATTTTACTTTTGAATGAGATCCTTTCCCTAAATCGATGAAAGCCATCAGAGCGAACAAGCTTAACATCCATTGATCAATAGAGCCCTGATTCAAAAAATGTTTAGGCCAGAGATGAGGGAATTGTTTTTTTGGTTTTTTTTTTTGTTCCAGACAGAGTTTTAATGTAATTTTCAGTGAGTAACTATGGTAAGTGACTGATGCTAACTTGCTGGTTGGTAAGTTATGTCACACAAACACTGACTCTCTCTGACTCCCCCCCTCCTGTTGTCTAAATGGGCTGTCAGACACACTGTTTTATTTCCTCACTCATCCAGTGGAAATTAAAAAGACACATAAATAGACAAAAAAATTACGTGGCTAATAGACAGAAAAAAACGTAAACATTTGTTTGCTTTTATTCAACATGATCAGTCTGTTATTGATAAAAGGACTTATCCTCCAATTCATCCTCAGCTCAAAATAACATCCATATATATGGTCTTTTACACCGTGACTCTATGAACATCAAGGCAGCTTTGAATTTGTTTCTCTACACTTAAACATTTACCATACATGACTTTAACAACCATTGTTTAAAGGAAACAATGAAGCCTTAAACACTGATCAATAAACAGTCATTTGTCATATTGTGATTGGTCGCACTGATACCCATCACAGTAAACATATTGTGTGGGAGATTATGTGAACATTTCTAAAAAAAATGCACTGATTTTGATTTAAAAGTAAGTATTAAATAAAGACAGCATGCATAATCTTATTGTGTTTTTACAGAAAAATGCGAGCGATGCTTGTTTGTTTATAAAGCAGCAGTGGAGGCGAAATGGAAGCGAGGCAGGTGGGATTTTGGAGGAAGAGTGATGAATATTTCTGTAAAAAAATGATGATCCACCACAGAGTTGTTTAGGCTGAAACTGCCAAGTAGTTTGTTGTACACTAAACAGGGAGTGCGAGTCCTGTATCCATGGCGACTTGATTGTCTGCTATGCAAGCGGTTGTGTCCTGATGGTCGATGGTCGTTGCCTTGTCCAAATGGCACTTTTGGTCTGCCGCCTCCAGTTAGAAAATCATGTCCAAAATCTGCTTTTGCACTGGAACAATCCAATCGACATGCGAGGCCTGTCACAGAGCGCCGCTAGCTCCAAACGCAAATGCCAATCAGGAATTTCACTGGCACTTTGGAGACTTGCAACAA
>JAQNCA010000011.1:10547066-10557870 GCA_029783725.1 Acanthurus tractus
CTGATACCACTGTTAGCTCTGTGCATTAAATCTGACCAAAAGCAAGTCAATTAGCACAGCTATAAACCTAGCATAGGCAACAGGCCTGGCTCTGTCCAAAGGTAACAAAATCTGCCTATTTGTGCCTCCAAAGTTTACAAATGCATATTTTATCTTCTTTGTTAAATCCTTGAAGTGGTATCAAATCTTTTCATCTCACTCTGGGCGAGGACGCCTTTTTCCCAAAATGTGAAATTATTCCTTTTGTTCATCTGTTGAGTTGCTGTTTCACAATGTTTTTTTTTTCATTTTACCATTATTATATTATGCCATATTGTATCTCTACAGAAGTGAGAAGACAAAATGTCTAGTTCAGGAGCTTGCAACATGTGTATCACTGTGTATTATCGCTACACGCAAAGCTAAAGGATCTTGTGAAATGTGAAACTGTTGCAGAAGGTTTTAGTTTGAAGTTTTTGTGTCATTAGTAGACGGCGGGGGTTGTGAGACCCTCCCTGTGCACCATCCCACACATTTGTTTTGTGACCTTGCAAGTCTTTCAGGCATCAGTCTGTCAGTTTTTATCTTTTTTTTCTTCTCTCCTTTATCTTCATCCAAGGCCAGTTTCCTCTCTGTTGTTGGTGGGTAGATGAAAGAATGAAGGGGGGCTTCCCAGGGGGGTCATGTTTAGGTCAGTGCCTCCATATCACTTCATTCAAACAAGAATGTGCTAAAGCTTCATTCTGCCTCAGCAAAATATTAAAATTGACTTTTAACCACCACCGTTTTCAGTATGAGTTTCCCTTTCGCAATGATTTCTCTTGGGCAACTTTAAAGTTTGATAGCTCTGCGAAGAATCTGACAGTGTGACCGCTGTGTGTTTATGGGTGGCCTCCTCTGTGCTGCAGGGCCTCGAGGTGGCTGACGAGGTGCCGTCTCCTGACCTGTCCCTGTCCCAGCAGCCCGCGGTCCAGCACAGCTTTGTCCAGGAGCATTTCCAGGCACAGTACAAGTGAGTCTCCTTCCTTCATATACCACACTTACACCTGCCACAAAAAAGTCACTGGTTACCTATAAGATTGTACAATGATTGTTGGAAAATTTACCACCACCACCATGATGTCACAATGTTACAACATAATAATTGACCATTTCCCTCCAAATAGGATTATTTTCGTAACTCTGCAACAGTTAACATGGAACTTCTGTCAAAAAAAGAGCAGATGTGTTAAAAAGACATTTAACATACCATAAGCTACGAATGTCCCAGCTAACCAACACTCGCTTGCTACCTAGCAGAAGTAAACACCAATACGGCAGGTCAAAGGTTACAAAAAGCAAGATGTAATATTACAAAAGGCTAATTTTAGAAAATAATGTTACAAAAACTTCTAAACTTCTAAAAATCTAAACCAGAAAAGCCCAAAACAGAACTGATAAACAACCTGGATGACATGGAAAGCACAGGCAGGTCCTGCACTGAGACAGTGTTTTTCACCATTTCATGAAGCAAATGTTAGCTGAATTAGCTAGGAAGGTAAACAAGGTATAAAATTCTCTTTATTCTGTTGTCATTTTGATCAATAAAACCAACGACTGCTAGCTATAAATGAGACTCCTGCCTTTGTGTTATGTTTCATACCTTTGTCTGAAATCAAAGACTCCTTGCCTCAAACATTATGAGAGATTTCAAAGTTTAAATCTGCCGGTATTACTGATATAGCAGCAGTCACTGGGATCTGTGCAAGGTTGTAGCTCATCTCAGGTATCTTGTACCTACTGCTGCAATTTCAAATTTAGGAGCAGTTAAATTGTTCTCTCTATTACTTTCAGCTTTGTAACATTATTAAAATGTGAAATGATTTTTTTTCAATATATTCTCCTGTTGTTCATGGAAAATAGCAGAGCTTTTTGTGTTTCATATAACTTGGTCTTATAAAAAGAGGATGTTCATCTTTTCTGTTAATCAAAATACACTGAAGCAGTAAAAAAAAAAATCTCTGATTCTTTTCTTCCTTTTCAGTTTTTCTTTGTAGAAAAAAATAACAATTTGATAGTCACAAAGTTTACCTTATCCACACATAATCTATCCTTGTAGTTTACTATATCCCTACCATGTTTCGGATGGAAAGCGTGTAGTTGGTTAAATTTGCAGTGTATGGTGTTGATGTCAGCTTAACTCTCATCTACATGAATCCATCACCATATTATCTAGCATCTTGTGGGTTTTGTTTACTATAAAACAGCTCTACTGTTATTTTGTCAGATTTTCTTAATAATAAACTGCCCTGCAAGAGAAGCATCACATTTTAAATAGCCACATCTGTCCAAGAACAGCCCTGTGTATTATCTGAGACAGATGCCATATATATAGACACTCAGCGTTGCTCTTGATATTGAGTGAAATATAAGCGTATAACACCTGTGTAACAGCTGTGTGGAGACATGACAACATCACAGAGCATGCACATGCTTATATGGTCTTCAGGCTTCATTGATCAGATTAAAGTGTAACTGCTAGATACAGCTGATGTAATGGGGATGTCATTATTTTTTTCACACAGAGGTCCTCAGAGACAGACGATTGGCTCAAAGCGCAGTAAATCTGCACAGCCCCTGCAGTAATTACCAGGCAGGCAAGAGCAGTAATACTAGAATGATCTGATAAAAAAGTACCCTGGTGCCATAACCTCTGTGCCTCTCAGGGAAGTAGAAACCATTTAAGTACGAGTACCTATTTAGAGAGGTCTTACCTTTGGTGCTGTGTGAAATCCAGTAATTTGGGATGTTAACTGAGAAAATTGTCAAGAAATCTCAACATTTTAATAATAATGAGTTTTTTTTTCTTTATTAAGCTAGTTACAAGCCCTAAACGCAGCCTATTCACCACCAAGTGTATTTTCACCATTTGTAATGCAGCTGGATGTCCTCATGGCTCCCATCAATCAGTCACCCAGGAGATAAGGAGGCAGTTATTTTTTTTTCACATAATATATGCATCTGTCAGCTGTGGTCGACTGGGAGAGGAGCGTCATTGAGATGTAGAGGTTATCTGGCCAACTCTGTGTGCTTTACGAGTGCTGCTCAGGACTGAAAAAAACAGAAAGGAGTTTGCAAAGCTGATCAGCTGAGGTCACTTTCATGTTTCAAGACATTTACACCATGGTCAATTAGTCATGGCTTTTCACAGAGCTGTTTCAGGGACCGCGCTCTAAACTTTGCAATTAAATACTCTTTTTATCAAGTCAGTTTTTTGACTTAGAGGACACTTCCTCTTGGTTTTAGAAATGAGGTGTTACCATCTCCTCTTCCTCATGTAGATGTCTAAGCAGTTCCTCCTTCATTTACACCAGTCAGCTTTTTCTTCTGTATCCAACTCCTGATGCAAAAGCCCGACATCATCTGGACTCCATCCACAAACCACTGATCACACTGACCCGTTGTGGAGGTCTTGGATTCAACGCTAAAATCTGATCTATGCTTTAATTAACACTGTTAGTTTTTAAGTAATCCCTCTGGAATTAACTGCTTATAGCTTGTTTGTCTGTTTCATCCTCCATCTGCCAATTCCTCGCAAAATTGGCAGCACCGTGTGACTGCCAGTAATACATCTGTCAGAGCGCATCTCTTAATTGCCACCCTCTCCGTCAAATGTTTCAGCTGTGACACCTTGGGTGTGTCTAGACAGGAAGCAGCAATCTTCACAGCCTGGCAGGCGAAATTTGTTCTTCTCACCCACTCAAATACTGTGCCAGCTGAGGGAAGTGGCTGAGATGCTGCAGAGGGAATGTATGTATACTCGACTGAGTCGGCTGAGCACGAACTTTACAAAGGAGCTGTAACACATACAGTCAGTTTACGGTCTGAGACTATTGACAGAGCAAAAAACTCACATATCCCAAGGCTGAAAGGTTTTAGACATTTAATATGTAGTATTTCCAACTTAAAATGCCTAAAAAAAAGGCTGCATCTTTTTTAAATATTTTGTTGAATTATGTTCTTACATTATTCCAAATGTTTTCAACAACATTCTTCCTAGGGGGGCTTAACAGAAAACAACTGAGAGGCACTGCTTAAAAGTGAATAAACCTTACTAGAATAAGACTTGATACATAACCTTGTCTGTTAGAATTTAATGCCAGAGTCATATAGATAGATTCTCCGCTGCAGATGTGGCTGTTTATCAGTGAAATAAACAGATCCCATAACCCCATGCTGCCTTATGTCATTGAACTGCATCTTTTGTTGTTGTTTTGATTGAGAGACCTCTAGTGGCAGAAAATTACATATTTTTCATTGAAATGGAGCTTAGTGCCTCTGAATGTATCATCCTTGCTGACATTAGACTCTGAGCAAATATTTCTTGACTCCTGTCCCTTCCTCTGAGTCCTGAGGCCCCTCCACTGCCTGTGTAACACTTCCCAACACAGTGTCCGATGGGATACAGCATCCAGGGTTGATGGACCAGAGAATTATCCCTGCAATAGCTCAGTTTGTCACTGTGCAATCATCACGGCCATTATACACGTTCAAACAAGTTAAGTCCAAGCAAGCTAAGCCAAGAGTTATTTGATCTCTCTGTCATCTGTCATCACATCCTGGAGCTGATCAGGGGTCAGTGTACATTCAGGCTTCATTTTATGATGAATTTAATGTAATTTTCAGTTGCATATAAAAAACAACTCTTATTACTGTTTCATAAAACCTGAATTGAGTCTGTCATCACTTGTTTGTGAATTGGTTGCATTGCTTTTCGATTGCCCCTTTAATCTAATTTCAAATTTTCTTACCTGGACAAAGACAATGATCTTTGTCTGAATATGGGAGAGGTGATGACTAATAATTACCTGCTTCTCGTGGCAGACAACAATAAGAAGAATTATTTCACATTTTAAGTTTTTTTTTAAGTTCAAAACCTGTAGTTTCTGTACATCTGAGAGTAAAAAGGGCAAGATTTACATACCTTATAGGTCTGACTTGACCAAATCTTACTGACATCACTACTTTTTTCCTCCTCTTTGAACCTTAAGAAGCATGTATTGCAAATTAATACTGTTGTTTTCTGTCTAATGGTTTTACAAGTGGGGTCCCAGTTGCCCCCTCAAGGAGACACTAGAGGGCGCTCAGCAGAATTGAGTGAGAATGAGGGAAAATGCTTGACAACAACTAGCAAAATACTTTACTAGTATCACATGTGCTATTATTAAATGTACTTCTAATATTAATGTTCCAAAATAGTATTTCCTATGCTTATCTTTCTAATCATCCTCCAGTTAAACCATGATTAATACTCTTGTTAGTATTCACCAAATACTGTTTGCGCTGCTATGAGGCCGCTCTGCTCAGAAAATTTAGCAACCTGTCTCGCTTGCTAGCACCCAGCTTCCAGTGCTAACTCAAACAACTGGACATGATTGATGAGGAAAAGACCTTTTGAGCAGATCAACAGCCTATCTGACAGAAATTCAGCAGCAAAAAGTCCCGAAAATCTCCTTAGCTTAGAGCTCACAGGTATAAAGTGGCGAAGGATTTAGACCTGCACCTTGTCTCTATTTTAATAAAAAACATTTACCATAGTGATGGCATTTTGTTTTTAAACGCATCTTGCAAAAATGATATTGGTGGGTCACACAATGCACAAGATAATGCTGCGCTTGTCAGGTCAATTAAAACAAATTAGCCTCATATTACCAGCTCCATTTATTGGCTCTAATAAGAAGATAATTAAATATTATGAATTTCCCATTAACAAGCATTAATTTGTCTGCATTGCTAAATATGATGTACCTCTAAATGGAAGCGTCTGTCTGTCAAGCGTTATTTGTCACAGTGAGGTCAAGCGACAGGCAGTGGAGCGTCTCAGATCACAAACGTGGTGCAGTAATCACTGCAGCTCGTCTTACTGTGATGCCTCTTTCTCCGAGAGACCCTCACATCCTCTCATCTCATCTCTGGATCACATGGCCTTTATTTCGATCACATCTACTGATTGATCTGCTGTGTAGTCAGTCACAGGATTGGGTAACTGGTACTTGGGAGTTTACAGGCTCAGAAATGGGTCGGTTTATAATGTGTTAATTGTTTTTTAACTGAGTGAATAATGAAGCACACATTGAAGTTTATGCCTTTTCTATTTGAGAGCATTTGTGTTGTGAAAAAAAAACAGCATTCATCCTTCAACAGATGAGAGCCGCCAGGCTTCGTGAGAAGAATTTGCTGCCATTTATTTGATTTTAACCTACTGAGAGTTTTTTTTTAATTACCCCTTTTTAGGAAAGAAAACAATTAGACAAAGATACCTGGGTGGTGTGTTACTCTGCATAGAAATTCAAAGCTCTGGCAGTGTGCGGTGGTGCAGAGCATCAAGCTCCGTCTCTTCAGCATGGCTGCATCCCAGACAGGAGAATACATACCTCTCAACCACTGCACGCTTCCTCCATTAGAGCACCACCAGAATATCACCTCTTCCTTTGCTTCTTTTCTCTTTTTTAAGTGTTTTCGAGCAGTGCAGGGCACATCTATGTTTTAGTAGAGCCTGAGTGTGATTTGTATGCATGGAGTGCAGTTACCCTCACTGTTTCCTGGCGAGAATAAGACATCCGTAGGGCAGCCATTCTGCTCTGCCAAGGGGGAGAGATCCACTCAGAGCCAGAGTCAGCTGGGTTTGCTTGAATAGAGCTTTATTCACCCCCACCCCCTCCTCCTCCACTTGGTCTGTCAGGTGCCTTTCTATAAGGAAAGCCCATTTGAGCAGTTCATCTATGGATTAAAGTACCATGGTAGGATGGCATGGGAAGATCATAAAAATTTCAGCACATATAGGAAGTTAAAGTGTTAAAGTTACAGAACCAATGAAAAAGAAATGAGAATTGGGAAGAAGATGGTGAGTATTTTTAGACATAGATGATGATGCCAAAATGGAATTTGGCTTTTAAAAAGAATCCATTTATTTTCTTGATTTAATCTAGACTCAGTGTGTTCATATTAATAAAGAAAGGAAGGGTTTCCTTTGTGTTTGAGTGAGGTCTCCCAGAGTGCATTATATACCATCCTATATAGGCTGCCGTTATTACTGTTATGCTTCTAACAAGTCTTTTATGTGCGGCACGGTGCTTTCCATACTGTTACGGTAGCACTGGTGAATCCCATGTTATCTTTTAATGTTAGGAAGCTGTTGCAGTCTTGCAAATAAGGCTGTCTTTTTTATTTCATATCCAACCTTTTTTTGATTCCCTGTTTGAACTTGATCTTTTTTTCCCAGCTGGTTTGGAAATGAAACTTGCAAGCGCCCACTCCGGGCCTCCAATATGGCCACCAGAAACCAGTTTTAAATTGGTTGGCTCTTCTAAAAACAACTGTGGAGAACATCCACTGAATATTGATTGAACCCAGGAGGACGAGACAGTCAGCTCACTACTGGCATGGTTCAGATCAGTGGTTTCCAACCTTTTTTTTTTGTTTGTTTGTTTTTTATTTATTTTAGACTGGATGTTACTTAATGGAGGATACTGTTAAAGTTTTATTTTGTGCATTTAAATTGTTTATGTTTATGTTGCTTTGGTCAAGTCTGCAATTGTATCACTTTATTAGATTACTTTTAGCAAACTGTTTCAAGATTTTTTTTCTAATAACATAATCTTTTATTAACCATTAATCCAAAACTTTAGCTTATTGAAGTGTTGATTCTTTACATTTCACTATTCATTTCAGCTACCTATCCATACCCTTTGGGGCTTAAGTGCCACTGTTTGGTATTCTGATTTTGATGATTTTGATGAGGATGATATGCACTTAATTCAAATCTCACATTTAACTCTATAGTAATGTTTATGTATCTGACTGGTTGATGTCAAACCAACACGTGTACAAAGTTGGTCTAAGCCCACTGATATTCAGAGAGATAAGTAGAAATCACCTATTTAAGATTCACTTCATTTTCATGTAATTACAGAAAGTCTTATCAGGGAAATCCTGCACAGATAAACTTAAAAACATGGACAAAAGATTTAATTTGGTTGCAGACAAAATCACTGCCAGAAATCAGTCCATTAACTTCAGCTGGCTCTCTGACTCATTGTTCAGACAATTATCTAACTAGAATAAGTTCCTCTCTCTAGTGAAATAAAGCGAGATTCGCTCAGAGACGTAAGAACTTTTGGGAGAGAAAATTGCTGCTCTGCACATCTGGACACATCGGGACGTTTCCCTAATCAGTGATCAGTGCATTCAGACACAGAGGAAGAAAGGCCATCAGTGAGGAAAACTCCATACTTCCCTCTGCTCGGGATCCCATAATGGCATCATATGAGCATTAGTGTGAGAGTGATGCAACAAGATGGAAACCACTTCGACCGGCTCCCATTTATAGCCCTGATCATATCCCAGCGGTGCTCTTCTACTACTCACCACACCCCCTCAAAGGAACGACCCCCCAACCACCCCTCATTCTCACCAGTTACATCACTCATCTTTTCCATTCTCACGATCAGATCGAGGGGTTTTTGTGTGAAACGTCTCATTTTACTCCGTCGTTTACTTGTGTAACAAGATTAAACTGTTCTTTTTCTGCCAGATGTGATCAGGAGGACTTTTAAGATATGATATTGATATTTTGAGAAGTCTGTTTCAAGTCAGCACAGCTGCTTTCTAAAAAACATATGTAAATTGTGTGCTTTTTCTTTCCTCAGATCTTCACTAACATGCCCCCACTGTCTGAAACAGAGCAACACCTTCGACCCTTTCCTCTGCATCTCGCTCCCCATCCCTCTTCGACAGACCAGGTGAGCACCGCTGTTTTCACCTCAGACTCACATCTGTCATCTGAAATCCTGGTTCCTGTTAGGATGACATTTTAAAACAAATGATTGCATCTTTTTTAGACAATAGATTGACCTGGGCCTTGGCTCCAAAACAACATTTTAATTCATTATGATATATCTGTCATATCACTGTCCATTAGATAATGAGGTCAGGCTGTTAAACTTTAATCAATAGTTTGACATTTTACTCATTTCTTACCAGGATTTAGATGACAATTGATATTGCTCTCATATTTGTCCCTTATAGGACCGTATCCTTCAGCAAGTTTGCCTAGCTTGTATAAAGACTGGAAACAGGCAAACAGTTAGCTTGGCTCTCAAGCTGTTGCACCCTGCCAAGAAACAGTCACACACATAACACCATGAAAAACTGTGAACTGGCATTTTTTACACTTCTGTCGGAATAAACAAGCAGCATATGACATGTTAAGTTGCGTGTTTTAGAGGTGCTGGTGCAGGATTTTGCTACCTTTAGAATGAGCCAAATTGCCATGTTGTCTTAATGCACAATGAGTCATTAACCAGCTGCTGACTTCAGTTTTATAATCACCGTACAAACATTAGAGTTTTGATCAGCATTCTGCGACTCTTACCAAAAAAACATATATATATATATATATGACTGCTTTGTCATGGCTTTCTTGAATCATTAAAAAACACCCAACACCAACACCCAGCTTTGTTCCTTTACAACATACAGTAGGAACACAAGTAATTGTGCGGCTGAAGTGCTTCTATCGAACAGGAAAAGCTGGTGGAAAACCCTCTCAGCGCTGAGGAACAATGTCTTATTCAACTTTAAATCACAACAGCCACTCAGGCTTTATGTCAGGTCAACAGGGCAGGAAATCCTGACATTTTCAGGGAGGGAGACCCCATTCACTTTCTGTCTTCAGCCACTGCCTCTCTCACTTTAATTATCAATATGTCAAAGTCTCTTTCTCCAACACACACAAAAGTGAACATAACACTGGCTTTCACATAATCACCCATGAAATGCTTATTACAGGACTTGTTTCTGGTCTTGACTGAAGTCCTGCTCATGTTGTGGAAACTGAAGCAGATATTTCAGCTCTCGTAACTTGCGTCCTCCCCGTCCTGTCCCCCAGATTTGGATTGTTGGAAGTAAAAAAGGATGGAGCTCCTGCTTGGATGCCTTGTCCTCTGAGGCTCTGATGCACAAACTCACACATCCACCCCACCTCAACAACACAAACCTGTGGATGTGATTAAAGGTCACTCACTGACATTAGCATCTGTTTTCAGCTTTTTCAGGTTACTTGTCTTAATTAGGAGGACAAAGGCATTTTTTTTAACCTGAATTTGTCCTTTCAGGCTGGATATAAATAAAGCTGACTGACTCTAAACCAATACTTAGTTCTAAACTTTCTAAACATTATTCATAGAGCAGTTTTCCACTGTTTATCTTTGTTAAGCCTGAAGCCTTTGGCAGGAGCAGCATATAGCTTAGAGAGGTTAATCTTATATTAAAATATTAGCTGGACTTTCTTTAAATCTACATTTGTTCACTTTCTGGAAGAAATTCAAATGAGAAGATTGTTCCCACTCTTTTCTCTCTGTATGATTCTAGCTGTACAGCATGCAGCTGGTTAGCTTAGCTAAGCTGAAAGAGTGAAAACAGAAATTGGCTCAGTCTGAAAGCAACAAAATGTATCTGCAAACACTTCTTAAGCTCGGTTGTCAGCTTTTCATGTAGGAAGTTACACTTTAGATACACATTAAACAATATAACGTGGTGTTAAGTGCACTTTAAAGGTGCTAGTGGGTGGATTGTGTTACCTTTAGACGGAGCCAGGCTAGCCGATTCCCAATTTTCTTTCATTTGTTAACTGGCTAAAAATTTCAGCTACATACTGAGTAACAGATACATAAACAATCATTGGAATTTCATGTCTTTCTTGAGAAGAAACCATGTGAAACCTGTGCCTGAACATTAGCATCTGGCAAAGCTTTTTAGGCTAAAATGCAGCTTTTCCCCAACACAG
>JAQNCA010000011.1:10558818-10570727 GCA_029783725.1 Acanthurus tractus
AAAGGTGCTAGTGGGTGGATTGTGTTACCTTTAGACGGAGCCAGGCTAGCCAATTCCCAATTTTCTTTCATTTGTTAACTGGCTAAACATTTCAGCTACATACTGAGTAACAGATACATAAACAATCATTGGAATTTCATGTCTTTCTTGAGAAGAAACCATGTCAAACCTGTGCCTGAACATGAGCATCTGGCAAAGCTTTTTAGGCAAAAATGCAGCTTTTCCCCAACACAGCTCCTCTATGCTAACATCAGCTCTTACATGACTGACACACAGAGGTGTTTTGATCACTATTTTAAGCTTTGCCAGGGTTTCTTCTTTCCTTTTAGTTTAAAGTCTTTGAAACAGTTCATGCAAGTTCAGCCAACATCCCCTCTAATTTGGGAAATTGTTTTTAAGAGCTTCGTCCTGACAGTGTGCCAAATGGAGAGGATTTAGTTACCGTCCTTTCCTTTAACAGTGTGGCAGAGAGGGTGAAAGAAAAACACTTCTGAAGGGATAAACAGAGGAGAAAACAGATGGGTTTTCTTTGAAAGCTTTTCTCAATATATTTCTTTGTGAGGAGTTCAGCTCTCTCCAAGCCAAGCCATGTCTGTAGGCTATAAAAACATACTGTTTGTTGCCTGATACGCTGCTTCTGCGCCCAGCGGTCCAAACTCTGGGCTCCGTCCCTCGTCAATCATGTGTTCTTTGCATGTCGGATAATTTTGTTTACACTACATGTAAAGCTTGCTGAGTAAATATTGTATCTCAGTAGCTGCAGCCATTAATCAAATCCATAAACTGAGTGACATGTTAGGGTTGTAAATACTCATAGACAGTGTTATTATTTACAGGAATAATTACTAGTAGTCATTTTTCAGTGAACGGCGTTTATATGATGCAAGCAATAAAAACAGAGGATGGTGAGGTGCCCCCTACAGGCTGCTTTCACAGCAACAGTATTTGTTTTGTCCATGCTGGCATGAAAAACTTGATTAGCATAAATTGGGGATACCTCCCTGTGGCTTGATTAGTGCTCTAATTACTGTACTCACTTTACTGCAGAGCTCTTTTGAAGTTTCCAGTTCACCGCTCAGTTCAGTGGATCAGGAGCAAGCAAGTCAGTTCTTTTTTTTTTTGATAAACAGATTGAATATAACCCTTCTCCCCCACTGCAGTTTAGATGTCATAGACTCCTCCCAACAAGTTTTCCATTAGTTCATAGTCATTTAATCCTGGGAGATTTATTTTATGTCTTTTACCCAAAAACAGTGATCAGTTTTTGGCGCATAGGTCACATGAAACCTGAGAGTGTCTGTGTGTTCTCTGTTGTTTAGTGTCTGTGAAGCCTTATTTATTTGTTATAAAAGATAAAGAGAGATCGAGCCTGAACCAAACTTGCAAAAACATACATGTGAACCACTGTGAAAACCTCTTTCGCTTTAGTCTCCTGAACATTTACACTCAGTGACTCTCAGTCTTGAAAATGTGCAAAATAAGGTTAGGAACCCACCTGGAAACTTACAACTCTGGTTCAAAGTGCAAGCAGCTAAAATAAAAGCAGTTTGGAGGTTTAATTGCTGACATGATGATTGCTGAGCTTGATTGTGTAGTTATGCGTCAGTTAGAGCTCACTCATTGTAAATGTACAGAACAATGTCCGTGGCTACAGAATAAAGGTTATCTCTGATGTGAGCTGCAGACTGTGAACAGTCATCTGTCCTCTGTGCTCAGCTGTGATAAAACCTCTGACATCCTCTGCTATCACTACACATCTTCATGACTCAGAGCCTCATTGTATGGACATCAAGAACTCAGCTGAACTTCTTATTCACCAACAGTTTTCTGAGGTTTCTGTTTAATTGTGCTGTGATTTTGCTTTGTGGATTTGTCAGTCTAGCCAATTATTCTCCCTTTATTGGATAAGTGCAGTTTTGACTCTTTACTTGTTTATGCCTTTTGTTGTCACCTTTTAAAATAAGTGTAGTTTGTACTCCTTTTTTAAAGTTATTTCTCTGTGCAATGCATAACTTGTGCTTCTTTTTGCTGCTGAGGCATTTTACTATCCCTGCTAGGGATCAATAAAGTTTCTATCTCTCCGTTATTTCTATTAGATTGATGTGCAAAAGAATTCCATTTTCCATATAATATTTCTTGGCCATGTCTTTCAAAGCCACCAGCTACAGTCTGTACGTTCACACAGGTACCTGATAGGGTTTCTCTCCATCTCCTCAGTGTGCTGTTATTCAAAGAAGCCATTATGTCCTAGCACCCTGCTCATGTCAGCACTGCCTCTGGAGAGGTCAGAGCCAAGCGCTCACCGGTTTTAAAAATGCAACAGGGATTCCATTATTTGGCACACATAAAACTAAGTCCTAATGATCTATTATTAATGTTAAAACCTATTGATTTATTCATGAAAGTCTTCTTTTGTCCCTTCCTGGCCGTAGAAGAGGCTGTAAGTTGAAAAATGGCACAGGAATCAAAATAGAGGCCGCTCTGTTTCTCTCCCACCGTTCCTGACTTGTGTGTCTCTATCCGTGGCAGGCCGCTGTGTGTGGTTCTGGTGTTCAGCACCAAAGGACAGAGGTACCTGCGGGTCGGGCTGGCTGTGCCTCTGTTCGGCTCTGTGGCCTGTCTGAGGAGGATGGTGGCAGACGAGGGGAAACTTTCCCCAGATCAGGTAACAAAAAGCAGAGATAAATTCTCAATGACAACTGAGATTCCACTTAGATTCTGCTATTTTAAGCCACAAGCTGCTGTATCAGAGCAGCACAGCTCACCTTGGCCGGCATTTGAGTGCAGATACAGTGATTTGTGGATCCTGTGACCTTTGCTTGCATGCCATTGGCTTAATTTACTCTTGCTCTCTTGTCTCAAATACATTGAGCTGGATCTTAGATTTAAAGAGAAATAGTGCAAAGGTTGGTGCTCTGTCAAGTTGGTTCAAAGATCAATGTCATAGCACTATAATAGGAAACTAATGTGTGTGCGTGTTTGTGTGTGTTTGTGCGACTCTAGGTGATCCTGACGGAGGTTTACTCCACAGGCTTCCAGCGCTCCTTCTTTGATGAGGAGGATCTGACCTGCATATCTGAGAATGATGTCATCTACGCCTTCCAGGCTCCGCCCCTCTACATCAGAGGAGGCTCTGCACGGATCTCAGGTGGCTGCATGTTCCTGTTTGTGATACTAAATTAATTATTTCCCCACTTTAATGTGGATACACACACAGATCTCTAATGAAACAAACAAATTTTCTTAATGCAATTTGCTTAATGAAACCCTCAGAGAATGCAATTCTACTGCAGGGGAGCCTCGGGGGAGCACATTAAGAAGTGTATAACTTCACATAGTGCTTTGTGAATTACTTCCCCCCTGTGCATATGTCTCCTGCGCTAACAGATTTATGTCTTTATTTCATCTGTTTTTCAGTTAGTGATGTAAAATGTGTTCTCTGAAGTACTCCAGTGCACAGTGTCCCCTTGTTTCCTGCTTTGTGGTGTAAATAAATAGGCTCTGCTCTGTGGTCCTCTCTCACAGGGCTGTAAGTGCGGCCCCAGCACTGTGTCAACGCCGCTGTTGTACCTGATAAATGTGACTTTTAGTGCTTCAATTTATGTTGCTCATTGGCCGAACAAAGCAGTGCTGCCTCGAAGGAGGTCCCCCCTGACAGTCTGGCCGGCCTTCATGCTGGCACACACCAAACTCCTGGGCTGATATGGAAACTTTCCATCACCACTCAACACTTTTCTGTGCCTCACAGATTATCCTCTATTTCACACTGATATGTTGGCTCTGTCAGAATACATATAATGTACAATGTCTGCATTTTTAAAAGACCATTACTATCTTGAGGTAATATCCACTGGATAAAGTCAATATGTGTAAAACAAACTGCACCAGTTCATATGTTAAATATGTATTCTCCATCTTCATTGTTTTCCTCCTTATGTAAATTTTCTCTGGCAAAATAAAAGTGCAAATCCAAAGAGATGGGCCACCAAAACGCAGCATTAGCTTGTTTTGACACGTGACTGAAACTTTTGAGACTAACAAACATTCCGTTAGGATCTCTTAAGTTTCGTAAATGAAATACTGAACACTACATTAAATTTTATTCAACTATGACCTTTAAGTACTTTCTGTGTTGTTGTTGGTGATAAGTCAAGCTATAAAACCAAAATAACATATGCAAATTTAATAACTGTATTAATGTTTAAAATGGATTTTTTTATTACAGTTTTCTCTCCAGCCACAACAATGATCTGTAATGCTTTTAGGTGGTCTGGCGCCATTAAAATAAAATCTTTATGCCCCTTCTGCAATTACTAATCCTGTCTGATCCCTGAGATGCCCTTAATCGATTGTCCATAAATGCTTAAATGAAAGATATATATCTGAGTCTTGTGAGTTAGATATTAAATACAAGTACAAACTCTCACCAGGGCTCTCATCAAAGATAAGCATGATGATCTAAGCATTTTCATGTGCCATTGCAATGTAAATGAAAGGTTATCAATGTGGATTAAGTTGTCTGGCATTTAATTAAGCCACATGGGCAATGTTAACTATGGAGTTTGGAAAAGGCAGCTTTCTTATAGCCTGACAGCAGAGCCAACATGTCTTGTGGAATAAAAATCAGATAAAAACCTGTTTTTTTATGCTTCACTTGTTTCCTTGTTATTCATAAAACTCTTGATTGACTGAGTTTCACTGGCACTCAGTAAATTTCAAGGTAACAGTTACTCACAGACTGTTAGACACAAGGAGAGGTGCTTAGTAAAGTTTAGTGTCTGCTATGAATGAAAAAGTGAAATACCCTTGGAACATGCTCAAAGGAAAAACAAGGATGAGGTGACCTTTTCAACCTCTCTGCTGTACTGCTAATTAATCTCCTCATCATATTCTCACCATTGCCTGAACGTCCTCTCTCTGCACACTGAAGTCATCATTTCATTCAATCCCCAGCTCTTCTGCCTCATATGACCATTTTGTGTCACAGAAAAGTTGATTGGGCACTGTAGCTCTGACTTTAGCACTTCCTGTTACTAATAACTAACCAGTCTCAAAGCTCCGCCTTCTTTAGGTTCTGTTGCTACGTTTGTTGCTTTGGTTCTCACACGTATGCAGTTTTTAATGATTACAGTGGCAGATGGATCATTGAAATTCTGTCATCTTTGGAAAAATAGATCCTTGGTTTCAGGTAGACATAAACAGAGAAGGGTTCTTATTCCTAGACAAAAACTTCAGGACGACGATGGCAGCTGTTGGTGGCAGAGTTTATTAGCTTTAGCTAGGTTGCTAATCAAGTTATTGAGATTATTTATATTACTTATTAAGATATACATGATTTCATGCTGAAATGTTGAAACTAAAGCAACATTTCCTTGGCAAAAAACCAGCATGATCGATTCTCTTTGTAAAAGGCATGTAAATAAGGAAAATTTATTGTTCTTGAATTTAGCTTTAGTCCCAATCACAATATAATAGCATATAACGGGAAGGAAAAGATGTAAGATCAGACTTATTTTCTTCTTGTTTAACATTGTTTGGCAGCCTAGCTTATAAAATTGTGAAATACAAGTAAAGTAACAAATAAAGGTTTTTAGTAAAAGGAATAAAATGTTTTGGGAACAACAACACTATCTCAGCTAACTTTGGCTGGAGTCGCTGAAGCCTTAACTTCTCCAGATCTAAGAGAACAAGATAGAACTGCTCATGTAAGCCTAAACTACGATCAAAGACCATTTTTTGCAGGTAGAAAATGCTGTGGATGTATCCGTATGGTGGCAGCATACATTATAACCACGCAAATGAAAGACATTTAGTTAATGTTGTACTTAGCTTTTGCAACAATGTTTTTGTGAGGCAACTGGTTAGCTTAACCTTACAAGGTATCTAGACTGCTTAGATCTCAAGTTTGTGGTTAGCCAGTTAGCCAGCCATGCTAACAATAATACAAATGATGAGCACCCTGTCTAATTCATTCCCTTACAGTCTGTGCATTCGTGTTTTTTGCTTTGTAGAAGCTAAGGAAATAAAAGACACCACTCCTCAAAATAATTAAATGCAAAATATTGCTCATTGAGTTGCCCTGTGTATGAGGAGCTGCTGTGGCTATGGCTAGTCAATCAGCCACGCAGTAAGGGATTTGGCACACAATCAGATTTTTGTTTTTGCTTTTTTGTTGGTCTCTTGAAAAGAATACAAGTTAGTTAAATGGGAGCCTCACAGTAAAAGTATGTAAGATAACAGCATAAACAGACACAAAGCTTTTCCCTGAACTGTTGAGACATTTTTAACATTTCGATAACATACTTTCATAGCTCCTTGGTGAATCAGAAGGACAGTTGAGACACTTCTGTGTTTGCCTGTCGATTACAGTATTTTCAAGTGTCTGTCCTCTGGCAGTCAAGTAAATAAGGAACAAGTTTAAAAAAAGAATAGTGCTTATATTCTTAAAGCTTTGTTCACAAGTTTCATGGGAGAAAGAATCTCCTGTTTGGGATTTGACGGTGCAGAAATGAATAAGCACAATATCACTGTGGGGAGTGCTGGCGCCAAGGACGAGACTTGAATAAGGGATCACCTGCCAAAGAATATTTGGAAGCAGATAATTGGCTTTCACAGTTAAGTATCCAATTCACATTCCTTTATCTTTGTTACAGAGAACAGGTTCTTCCTCCTCTTCATTCATCGCCCAGATTTCAGTAAGATGAGATCATTTCTCAATCTGTAGCTGTTTTGCTTATTTTTCCTGGACTGTCTATCTTTTAACAATTTTACACGTGATAAACAAAAGACCACCGTGAGGTTGCGTGACTTGAGCTGACTCTACACTTTTAGCTACGAGAACCTTCCAATATTGTTGCTGCAGCATGTTGTGACATGCCAGTGGCCCTTTTTCCTCACTTCCACCTGTCAAGGCATCAGGGCCTTGTCATTTTTTTAATAATCAGGAAGTTTTAGGTCCAACTCATGTAGAAAAGAGTAAATTAGGTAGACACGCTGTCAAACAGTCAGAATGGCCTGAGTACTGTAGTTCAGGATTTAATGCCGGAGGAAAGCGTGTGCTGTAGAGACATCTGTACAGCTGTGCAGTAGTACTGTTTATCTTCTTCTGTTGTCTGATGTTGCATGCCAGTTTAGTAAAAAGGGTTCTGGTAACACTTTAGCACAAAACCTGACATTACTATCCTGGCAAGCTATACTAGACTAAATTCATTTATGAATCAGTGTGGCATCTCTCAATTTATTTTCAATTTCCAGGGGTTGTAATCAAGGGATACCAATCCAAATGCCTCTGGATGCAGTTGGATAGACCTAAAATCTGTCAGGAAAAAAATGACAGCCTGGTTACAAACGTTCTTCAAATTGTAGCTGAACAGCACTTTACTCTTGATCCACATTTGATCAGCACTGCCTGGTTTGACAGTTAATCTCAGGAGCTGTTAAGCTGTGCTGGAGCAACCTGTGGACAGGGTGCAACAACCAATCAGTGCAGTGCAACATGTGACTTTTTAGATCTTGACTGGTATCTCACCTCTGTCAGTCATCATGTCAAACCCCTGAAGACCAGGAGGAGTGGAAATCTTTCTGAATGGAAATCTGTCAGAGCTAACAAACCTGGAGACAGAGTCCACCAGTCTCCAGGAAATGACAGAACAGTTACTGCCTCATTGTCTAAATCCAATATAGCCTAAATCTCAGCTGAAGAGACAGTCAAGAGTCATTTTAATAAAAGTTGGCGCCATGGCCCTAGGGATGACAGTGGTGGTCAGTCAGTTGGAGTAGCACTTTGGTTTACACAGAAATACCTTAGAAACTGTTGGATTGATCAAAATTGATAAAAAATAAAAAATGGTTCAGAGATTCAAGGTGCACAGAGGATGAATCCTAATGATTCCAGTAATCCTCTTACTGTTCCCTGCTTTTTGAAAAAACTCCAAGATTTTTAAACATTTCAAACATCTCTGCTGTTATTAGAATAAATTATGATGTTGGTGAATCCTTAACTAGTGTATTATTAAAAATGATTGTTAATCATGCAAGCATGTCAGCCTTGTTATTGTGAGCATGTAAGCATGCAAATGTTAGCAATTCAGCACTGCTGTGGCTGCCTCACAGAGCATGTAGCCCATGGACGTGTGATGAAGATAAAATCAGATGTCTGGCAGTAAAATTTTTATTAGTAGAATTTGTTTTCTTTATCAGTCCACCACATGTAGCCAATTTGTGCATGAAACATTGGTCATGAGTTACATAAATCCAACCGACCCAGAGGGGCTGCACTGCTCTGTTTTAACAGGAAAACAATGAAATGTGACAATGAAGTCATCGTGGAGACAAGATTTCACTGGAATGACATAGCTTATATTATAGCTTTATATTTTAACTTTTTTGGAGATCACATTCATAAAAGCATGCATTACTTTAATAACCTGAGTGCTTATTAAATCACATATTCTCACTCATCTTTTCTTTGGCAGAGAAGCATTTTGTATCACATTCTTTAATTGTTTTTTTAGTAAATTACATATCACCTAATCTTAAAAACAAATAAGCTTCACAAGAAGCTCAAAATAAGATTCAAGTAAATAAGATGTGCATGTATTTGTCTAACCACCTTTTTTGCTTAAAGATGTTGAATATGACTGTGCAGACAGCTGATGGGATGGCAGGGGGGGCTACACTGTAGCTGTGGGTAGAGTAGATCCCTGTAGGGGCAGACGTGTTTAATTATGGTCTGTCACATATTCTGTGTTTAGTCTGGATCATCCTGAGCATCCGTCTGACAATGACAGAAGCCTGAGAGTGCAGAGGAATGATGAGTTCACAGACTCCTGCGGTTTCTCAAAATTAGTTTGAGGCTTTTTAATAACAGGAGATTGGGATCAATAGCTATACAGGCTAAACAAAGTTAACTTTTAGCATGTGTGTGTAAGTACTAGAGATAGACCGATATGGTTTTTTCAGGGCCAATGCCAATATCGATTATTAGTAGTGAAGGAGGCGGATAACCGATATTTGGAGCCGATATTCATTTGCAGAAAAAGTGGCGTCAAAATTTTGAATAAACAATAATACTTTGTTTAAAAGCATATGCTTATTAAACAGCTTTTCAGATTTGCAACATGTTAAAGGTTTTTTTTTTTATCTTAGACAATAGACATCTTTGTGTTTATTCTGCCCTCCCTAAACGTCTGGTTCAGTTTAGCAGGTAGGTTAACAGTTCTTCACACAGAGACAAGGCTTTGTGATTTTACCCACAGTTTATTGACTCACATGAAACACTGTAAAACTACAAAAAATACAAGTAAGATACAAAGGAAGCATGTGTTGTATATTTGCACCATTGCATTGTAATAATAAAGTTAAACATCTGTAACAACTCAACAAACGTATGCATTTTAACAACGTGCCTTTCAAAAGTCCGCTAGCTTAATGCTAATGTCTATGGGAAAACACACTGTTATGCTAACCATTAGCATCAAAGTTCGGTAAACAACTCAGACAAACCTATCAGAACATTAACAAAATAATGGAGAACAATATGCCACGCATGTACACTTGGATACTCACAGACATATGTTTCCTACAGTCTGTGCAGGGAATCAACAATGTTTTAAACCTTTATAACTCGACTGCTGCTTTGTAGTTAATCAACAGGAAGGTGATAAGGATACTGCCTTTGGCCAAAATTCACACGCATGCTTATCCTCCTAGTAGCTGAAATGAGACATACACTTAAAAACAGAAACAAACAAAAGTTGTCAAACAAGGACAACGCAGTTTTAAAATTCTAACACAAAGTGCATGGAGCTCCCAGGCTCAACAGCAAGTTGATGCCAATATGTGTCAAAATGCCAAATATCAGCGTCGATTCTCGGCCCAGCCGATAATTGGTCTATCCCCAGTAAGTACATGCCCTTTTGTGTGTTATCCATCATCAAATGGTTGTTTTCCTGTGTAGTACCTGTTCTGTATGGCCATGGGAAAACACATCTACACAAGCATACACACTCATCTCATATTTCTATCATTTTTCATCCTGTAAACAAGGTAAAAAAACAGAAGGCCAGTGTCGGGGGCCTTGAAAAAAAGTCTAGAAACAGTACAGTTTTTGACAGTGAGCCATAAAAAATGATTTAGTGAGCGATGAGAGGCAGCTCTCCTCCCCAGTGTCCCTGTATAAATCTTGGTGGGACAAGCTGGGAGGTGACCTCTGCATTTTACTGCTGTTTCATATACATGTTTCTCTGGGCATTTAAAAGAAGATTTTTTTCCACATTAATCATTCCCTCCGCTGTCAGAGGTCGCTGCTCATGAAAATTACAGCATGATCTAAGCAAGTTTTATCACTTGCTTGATTAGGGCGACATTAATAAATGAAAAAGCTGTGCATACTTATCGTTACTCTCATTCTCAGGGTCAAGACACTGCAATCAGAGGTTTAACGTTAAAGCTTTGGTGGTTTAAATGTAGACTTTGATTAGTTTTGAATAGGTCTTGCCCTTCATATACTGCACAGCTTAAAGTCCTCACACTTCAATTATTTCTGCAGAAGGAAGCCGACGCCGATGCTTCCTACTCTGCAAAGATCTCAGTAACAGGATGCTCAGCACTGGCATTTTGCTCTGTCAGTGATGAATCATGTGTCAGGTGCAAACAACGGTGTTTAATGAAATGTTTGGGAAAGGCACAGCCACCGTGGTCAATCAATATCTGTGTCTGCGGATCTGATTTACCATGTGATTTATCACCGTGAACTTCTGAGGGGCTGACCTGGGGTCTGTCAGCTGGGTGATGGGAACGAAGCTCTGCTGACGTTACATTGTGGGGAGGGGGGGGTCTTATAATCTCAGCTTTTCACTCAGTCAGTCACACTCCTCTGAGAGACGCAGGGGGAACGGGAGAGAAGTGGTGCTGCTTGGCACCCCACCAGGACAGGATGTGGAGCAGAAGCTGTATCAGATAATACCTCCTGCTGAGAGTGCAGGCAGCCATTGGTCCATCTGTTCTCCCCTCTGAATCACTGTTCCCCAAATAGAAAGCTGCTGTCTCGCCACTTTATATATCTCAATGCTCCTCCTCGCTTCTTGTCAGAGGTGTTAAGTTTAATGACCAAGTTTTCTGTATGTGAAATAAGTTCATCTTGCTTTCAAGGAGAGAATGTGAAATATCATGTACTTCATGCTCCCAGCTATAAAAGCTGTAAAACCTATGAAAGTATCAGTCCATGTATCTTTGAAAATGAACTGTTTACCAAAAGAATTTGAAAAAGGAACATGATAAGCCTCAGCAATTCCTCAGTCTCACTGACTGGCCCCTGTCTTCTTCCTCCTCTGCCAGGTTACCATCACAGCCTGCCATCATCTCCATACTCCACTGGTCCTGAGGGTCAGAGGTTACCTTCATCTGGGACTCTGTCATCAGAGTTTCTCAACCAGGGTGTCCCTGTAAAGATCCTGCTGCTGGTGTGCAATGCTGGAGGGGCTGGCCAACATGCTGTTAGGTAATGACACCTGCTGACCTTTCATGAAACTCTGATCCCCTAAAGTGATTGTAGCTTAGCTTATCCACCATAACTAGGCAGGACAGGCCTCTAAAGCTTTGAGTTCAACCACATTTTGAAGTGAAGGGGCTCTGAAAATAGAAATCACAAGCATCTCTAGAGTTGAAAAGTGGTGTCTTTTTACCTCTTACAAATCAAAGGCAAAAGAGCAAAGCTGTCAGGTAAAAGAAACTGTGGTTATTTGTCCTAAAATAAGCTGTAATGTAGCTTGCCTGGTTTACCAGATTGCTAGTTATAGTAACCTAACATTACTTCCAAAGACTAGAGGCATATAATAATCTAACTAGAGATTAGGATAGAAAAACCTGATTTGATCTGAAACATTAACTCTGTGTTTTCCTTTGCCACC
>JAQNCA010000011.1:10582609-10600963 GCA_029783725.1 Acanthurus tractus
AAATATTGACCCACACCATACAATCTATACATAAACAAAGACTAATCATTTGATCATTGTTAGCATGTCGATATTAGCATTTAGCTCAAAGCACCACCTTGTCTAGGTTCATTATGTTGAGCTTCTAGCAAGACTTAATCTTGGTTGTTACTATTCAGGTGTTAGTGCCAAATATATCATATTCATGTTTATAGACATGAAGTGTTTTCATGAAGTGATTTCTGTAAAAGTGTGTTTGAGGTGCTAAAAAATCTTCATTCAGGATGAAATAATTAGTTTATTCCTGAGCTTTCGACTACTTCTCACAGTGTGACCTCATGAAGACCTTTAGATGTGAAAATGGAAATCCTGGAAAATGCTACCAAGTGGAACATACTGTTGATGTGTTAGAGCTTAGTGTGAACTGTGGAATGTAACTTTAGATATGTTACCGAATCGTATAACACATTTCTTTACCTAAAACATTCAAATCGCCAGTACAGCTCACCACAATCATCCTCTCACACAAAATAAAACTCAAGAAAGAAGCTATTATCATTTTAAGTTCCCAGTGCTGAAGTAATGCTGACACCTAGTGGTTGAAAAGCCCTAATACAGATGAATTAAGCAATATCAACAGGGTCGTCAATAAAGTGCATGGTAATGTCAGATGAGTTCATTTAAGTTGTGTAGATGCCCCTTAAACAACACTTAATGACCTTTGACCTTCATGTCTCTTAGAGCTCTGAAGCTCTGCGGCTCAGGAGGACCTCCACATGTGAAGCTCATCGTCGAGTGGGAGCCCAGAACCAGAGACTGGTGAGTTGTTCTTTTTTTGCTCTTACTTACCATCAGTTTTTTCCTCAAGTGTTTTTCTCTATTTACTTCACATTAATCTACCCTCTGCGTGCTTTACATAACCTCTGCTTTGTGCTCCGTGCTGGGCCTCAGCCTGTTTGGTAACATTCAGGAGGAGGTGGTGAAGGATGCAGAGAGTGTGAGGAATCAGCAGCAGCAGCACGTCCAGCAGTACAGCTGCACCTTGGATGAGTGCTTCCAGCTCTACACCAAAGAGGAACAGGTAGTCACTCTATTTTCGCTAAGAGCCACGTGACCCGACACTGAGCCTCGTGTAGCTTTTCAGCCCTACCTGCTGATTTTAGTTCTTCCCCAAATCCAATAATACAATTTTTTTTTCTTTTAGCTACAGTGCTATTTATCAGTTTAGATTCTTTTGGTAAATGGGGAAGCCAGCATGCTTCTGTCCATGCTGTGATAAGGTTGGGTTTGTGGTTTATCTCTAATAAACCATGTTCTCTGAAAAAAGGGTTTGCTGCTGACTCTTGTTAATGCATTCTGGGGGTTTTAAGCACTACAAGCTGAGTGCCATCCAGTCCCATTACAATGTAGAGAAGGCAGACATCATTAGAGCTGCTATGTCCAAAACAAAAACAACACAGATGAATGAATAGAACCACAGACAGGAGGGGAAATGTGTATTTCTGATATTAAGGTGAGCAGTCCTTTTGATGCCGTTGTTAATGTTCCTGCAGAGTAAACACTGACTGCACTGTTAGTAACATCACATAATGACCCCAAACAAGCTGATTTTGAACAACTGGGTTTTCATAGTAACAACAGTTTTTGCAGTTCAGTAGCAGCTATAATTTTTGGCCAAAGCAAGAGGTGTTGTGATACGTTGTGATATGTTGTTTGTCAGCCCAGATATTGTCTCTTTTTTTGTTCTATCTTTGTAGCAGTAGGTGGCAGTAAAGCACCTTAACTCTGGAGTTGTTTAAGGCAGTTAAGGTCTCGAGAAAGGTGGCATTGGGAATTAATGTGCTCCAGCTGCAGAGGACAGTAATTCACATGGACAGTTTGTGGCTCTAGGAGGAGCAATGAGACAGTAAAAGAGGAGACAAAGATTTAAAGTGCAGCAACAAAGCAGGTTCCATTTTCCAAAAAGCTATCCAGCAGTTTTATGAGGAGAGGCTTTTAGCATGTTTGTTAGGATGCACACAGTGAGACTGGAGAGAAATACTGACGGGGGAAGAAAACCATGTCTGCAGCGTGTTTATTGGGATCAATAAATGCTTGTATGGTTAGGTTGAAGTTTCACTAAGTGTTGCCCAGATGTGGCACATTTGGGCCGTAAACAAACAGAGCTTTATTTCACTGATTAGGATAACAAAAATGAAAGAGATTTTATTTTTGCACGTTGAGTGTGTGTGCAGGCAGCGAGCAGTGGAGGACAGAGTGTGACAGGTTTTTTGAGCAGGCTGTTTCCATCATGTGGAGCGTTACTGATTCAACACCAGCAGTTATTTTGAAAAAAGGGTCCATTTGTTTCCTCGCTGCTCATCAAGAAGCAATCAGTCAGTCAGTGTTGCACAAGACAGTCTGACTTGTTGCTTTAATACATTTTTGGTAAGTTTAGCAAACAGCTTTTATAGTTTCTGTTTCATTTATCACCAGTTGAAGTCTGAAATGATTTAACTTCTGTTATGCGACATAAGGAATTGAGACTGTGCTGCTGATTCAGCCTTTGGTTGCTGATTATAAAGGATATGAAAGCAACAGTGTAACAGAAATGTAAGGAGGGGCTCAGTGTTGTAAGTCTGCATGTGTAGTTTCTGTACTGTTTCTCTCTCTTTCTGTGTTTCTTCTTGTTGCCCTCTTTCTTTTCTCTTTTTTCTTTCTTTCTGCTGCTCCTACTTGCTTTTTGTCCCTCTGTCTTTCTCTTTCTTTTTTCAAATGTAGATTTATTAATGTATATAAGGTAGCACATTAAATTCTACTTTCAAGTAAATCTGTAATTAGTTCTGCACTGAATGCATTTTGTCTCAAAGCAAATCACATATTCTTTGTAGTTTACTATAAAGAATACTGGGATATTGCTGCTGTTGTTACCTTGTGTCACCACTTAGAGGAGCTGCAGGAACAAAGATGGCACTGCTGCAAGTGTCGCTCTAATTGGGCCAGTTAACTATATGTCACTTTTAATGAGGCATTTCTCAAAGACTAAGACCTTAAAAACTGATAGAGCTTTTTGTGATCTTAGAGTTAATTTGTGGCAGAGCACAGAAGGGGCAGACATATTAATATTTCAAGAATCCCAGGTAAATTTGATTAATATTGATATAGCTTTGTAATAGTAATAAAAACAACCTTATTGTCTCTGTGGTCATTTATATTAATATGATTATCTTATCTCCTATGTTTTTTGAGTCCAGAAGTAACCTGTATACCAGCATGCATTGTATGTAAACTGCTTTTATACCCGTACACTATTGGCAAGGATGTCCATTCAAAGTGCTAACATTCTCATCAGAAATACACACACTCACACACACACACACATGCAACAAGGTCACAGTCATCAGGCTTTTTAGTTTCTTACTCACGTGTCTGCTGAGACAGTAGGCAGGAATGGAACCACTGACCTTCTGATTCTACCTCATGAGCCACGGTCACACATTTTTACACATAATAAAATAAAATAACCACGAACACACTCACTGAGCGCGCAAGTATTATGTGGTTTTTATTATGTGCCACATGTGCTTCAACATCCAGACTGGAGTAAAAGGATGTTCCCTGAGAAAGAGAGGAAATCTATAGTCCTTGATATAAACTCTAAATGAGTGACATTGACGGGTTCAGTCAAATTCGCCATCTGGGGTTTTGAGATGGTAGAAAAAGGCCGCTGTGAAATGTGAACAAAAGTAGTAGCCATGGCAACAGCTTCATACTGTGCTGATCGGAGTGGGGCTGCATCAGGACTGTGATTTACTCAGTCACACATCATTTCCCAGATTATTATCGAGTAGAGCAAGAAACAGACACGTGAGGAAGGTTGGGATTCAATTAACAAAGTGAAGGAGTCATTTTTGAGGCTCCTTCAGGTTGGTGAGCAGGTGGAGATGATTTTATTCACTGCTTTTTTCTCATTTCTTCCCCTCTTTTTTGCCCCCTCCAGCTTGCCCCAGATGATGCCTGGAAGTGCCCCCACTGCAAGCAGCTGCAGCAGGGCATGGTGAAGATGAGCCTGTGGACGCTGCCGGACATCCTCATCCTCCACCTGAAGCGCTTCAGGCAGGTGGGAGAGCGGAGGAACAAGCTCACCACTTTAGTGCATTTTCCTCTGGCGGGCCTGGATATGGCGCCGCACATGGTGAACCACAACCAAGGCAGCCACCCGCCCCCTCTGCAGCCCGGCTGGAAGCAGTCCCGACGAGCTGACCTGGCTCCCCCCGACTTCCTGTACGATCTGTACGCCGTGTGCAACCACCACGGGGGGATGCACGGCGGACATTACACAGGTCTGACAAACTGAGGAAACTCCTGTAGTGACGATAACATATATGTTATTTGTTTGGCACTTTTTGAACAAGAATACAAACGACAAGTCAAATGAGTTATGTCCTTGTTACCAGATACGTGCTTCAGTCGTCGCTTTCCATCTTTGTTGTGTTTGCAGCCTTTTGCAGGAACTCAGTAGATGGCCAGTGGTACAGTTACGATGACAGCAGTGCTGAACTGGTCCCAGAGGCGGAGGTGTGCACGCGTGGAGCCTACATCCTCTTCTATCAGAGGAGAAACACCATCCCCCCTTGGTCTGCCAGTTCCTCAGTCACTGGTTAGTCCTTTCAAAGTCTGTGTGGCGGCTTGTGACATTGAGAAACAGATAGAGGCAGTTTTATGTCCTTTCGATAAAATATAGATATAATGGAGGGAGTGTCTGCATCACTACACCTCACACCATCATTACTCTACACCATGGCTGAAAAAAATCTTGTCTCCTCTGTAATTTAAGTCAGTGGAAATTGCTTGATATGCTGCAGCAGCGCATTTTTGAGTGTAATCACAGATGTTATTTTCTATAAATGGAGGCTCCTGATGGTTGTAGAGAAAAAAACCATCCTTTCTTAGCAAAGGTTTTCATTTCCTGGAGTCCCAAAAGCGCCTTGTAGTTTCGGAATGATGAAGGTATTTACAGATGGATGGACATACTTATAATCACCAGCTACAGCAGGTGTAAATGTACTGACTTTGATTTTCTTCTCTTGGCAGGCTCCACCAGCTCATCCACCTCTGACCACTGGCTGGTCCGGCTGGCGGGGGGAGGCAAGAGGGACAGCCTGGGGTCAGGAGGACCTGTCCTTGGACCTCCAGAGCCCATACAGGCCCCAGAGTCTCCAGAGCTGCCAGTGTTTGGAGACGAAACCCCCAAAACAGTAGAAACAGAAAGTAGGTAACTTGGAGGAGCACGTACTGTGTTTTAAATACATGACACTAAAAAGAACACTTTTCAGAAGTCTTTTACAATTGAACATACAATGCATTACGTTTCTTCTGTCAAAATGTCCAAAAACAACTGTGTCTTTGTAATAAACTTAGTTGAGTTGTGTATTTCCATAATTATAAATGTTTTTCACAATGTTCAAACCCAGAAAAAATCTGTAAATTTTATTCAAGGTAAAGTTATGTTTCAATTAGTCGCCTGATGTGAACTTCAGGGGGAACGCCATTCAAGAAGTGAATAAAACCTCAACAAATGATCTCATATGTGAGATCTGCCTCAGTCAACAAGATTTTCATTTGACAATAAATCCCATGGTGCCGTGCTGCTTCATACCATCATCAAACCGCTTTTTTTGTTTTCATGGTTTTAATCAAGAAACCTCCTAAAGCAGAAAACACCTATTGTGCTTTTTAAACTCCCCTCTGTGTTTTACCTTTGAATCATTTTAATGTAAGCTAGAAGTTGTAGGAAATGTTAGGTTACCTTAAACTCCTTACAGCTCTGATATGGATGAACAGTTGGGCTGCTATCAATAAGATTTAGTTACAAACTGTGACTGTAAATGCTGCATCACTTCTTTTATATCCAGCGAATGAATACAATTCGAATCTAGTGCATAAAGCATGAAAACTCCACCATGAATGATGATTACAACTGTTAAGAGAGTTCAAGGGAAAGGAAATACATTGAATGGCCTTTTTTGAACTGAATCCAAGCAACTAACAGAACAGACTTTGAAAAGAACTTAAGTTTAAAAAACAGATTTTGTTTTTTCGAGAAGATTTTTAGGATTTTAAAATGATAGATTGCTGTTTTCCTTCAATAAGTAGAACGCCGGCACATTAAGTACTGCAAGGCTTGGTAAGTCCACTGCTTTAGAGTATACACCTTTAAATTACTTAATTTTTCAGGTGTGTTGATTTATCTCAGTGTAGTCCCTCAATGTTTTTGCATTAAGCTTGTAAAATATTTCATCCCGTATTTTGACTCATTTTTATGTGAATCTATTCTGCAGTGCATGAATGAGCAGCAGGTAACAGTAAGGTACTGTGTCTTTTCCTCTAGATGGGTTTGAAGCCAAGCCTTTTGTCCGTGGGACCCAAGGCAGGAGTGTAAGCGTGAGATCGCCGACTAAGCCCAAGGACTCCCTGAGCAAAGTTCTGCCCCTGCGGTGGTCTTTTGGCTCCAAAGACCGCATTAAACACCCAGCCCAGACCCAGCCAGGAGAGCTGGTGGAGTACCTGGAGTCTGGGCGGCGACCACGATGCACCAAAGACCCCATCATAACACTGGTGGCCACCCCGCCACAAAGGAGCGCCCAGGGAAGAGCCTTTGAAGTGGGACACGACTGCAGCTCACCGAGCGGCAGCAGTCTAAGCTGCACAGACAGAACCAGCTCCGACACGTGTTACTCTCCCAAAATACCGACGGGACAGAGCCGAGTCTGTGTGGAGAGAACCTTCAGCCATGGAGTCTGTAACAGCAGCAGTATGAAAAACAGGGATTATGGGTCTCTGAGGCAGCGTTCATCCAAGAGAGCAAGGCAGGACCAGGGCAGGACCCTCGACTTCCAGCTTCAGAGAGGAGCCTTTCTGATGGGTCATATCAGCCACAGTGCACCCCCGAGCAGAGACTCCACACTGAGACGGACCAAGGTCCAGCAAGGGATGACCCCCAGGACACAGAGAGACTTGCTACAGATGGCCATTCAGTCTGAAGACGGGAGGGGACAGAGGGGACAGGAGGGCCGCAGCCACGACAGCCTCTTGTCCTTTTTCAAACCTGGTTTCATGAAGAAGGACATTCCTGGGTCACCGATCAAGGTGCACGACAGACGCATGAATGGCCACGGACAGCTGGGGAAGCTAGCAAGCAGCAGTTTAGCCAAACTGTCGCTGTCAAACGGCACGCTGACCACATCGGCAGTAGAGGAGAGGAAGGTCAGTGCCATCCAGAGCTGTGACGCCCAGAACTGCAAAGCACAGCTGGTCAACGGAAAGGCCGGGAATCACGAGCCTGTGGACATAAAACGCGCTCACAGCTCCAGCAACATCCAGACCAAACTGGATCTGACTTTTCGCAGGTGTGCCTCCCTGCAGAGGAACGGCGATGTGGTGGCCCCTCCAGCCCACCGCGTCCTGCCGGCAGACAAGCCCAGCTACGCCACTCTGCAGCGGACTCGATACAGTACCACGTCCCTGGGTAGGCACAGAGCTGTCCCTGAGGCCTGTACGTGGGGCCGCAGCACAGGCTCAGCTAGGTTACCATGCTAGATACTGAATCACAAGAGCTGCTTGTGCTCTTGTCAAGCACAAAAATGAACCACTTGGAGCAAAGGGTTGAGGTTTTGCCTTTGGCTACACTCAGTGGACTCTTTATTAGGCACACCTGCATAGTATAAAGCAGTCAGATACAACTGTCCTCACATTGATACTACTATTTTCAAAGCTTAGTTGTAGATGAAACAAAGAATTCTACTAAATTTTATAAAGGTCATGCTAGAATGCGGTGTCATATTCTAGTACATTCTGATGAAAGGTGTCTCCTGTTCTCATGTATATAAACGGTATGGCCAGAATATTAGGAACATGTCCAATTAAATTGCAGTCCACTTTAACACCAGTGCAATTGAAAACAGTGTAAAGACAATATAAACCTCATAAACCTCATTAGTTTCCACGATTTTGTAAACATATGTTTTATTCTGAATTTGGATGCCAGTTAACACGTTTCAAGGAAGTTGAGATAGGAGCAACAAAAGCATTGGAAAGTTGTGAGATGCTCCAAAAATCACCTGTGTGGAACATTACGCAAGTAAACAGGTTCACAGACAACAGATGAATGTGTCTCAAAGTCGCATCCTGGAAAGGCTCAGTAATTCACAAACAAGGATGAGGTGAACTCTAGCATTTTGTTAAACACACGACTCTATAAAGGATATAACTACTCTTCAGTAAACACAGTGTTTTTGCAAATGATTACATTCTCTTCATATGTACATTTTGCACAGCCTCCCAAACCCTTTGGAATCAGGATTGTGGATAAACAAATAATTCTCTGACGGTGTCAAATTAAACCTGAACATTCATATCTTTATCAGGGCAGAATTTATGTCCTAGTTGTTGTATTTAATCACACCAGATTGTACTGGTGATTGTGCCTAATGAAGGGGGCCGGTGAGTGAATTGCACATTAACCCCCATGTTGAACTCCAAACTTGATTTTCTGGTAAAAATACATCAGGAATAACGATGCGAACAGGATTTGATGTGCAAACTTGGCCGTTGTGATAAGGTTTGCAGCTCTGCTGATGTTGCATCAGTTCAGTCAGTAAAAGCAGCCTCAGTTTTCAGTTCCTTCAAGTGCGAAGTTAAGTCGGTTTCATTATGATGATTAATGTTAATCCTGCTGATAACTGCACTGACTCATTACCATGTGACTGATGGCTTTGTGTTTTTTTTTTTTTTCCTTTTCATCATAAGTGCCTCTGTGACAGCCCCGAGTGACTGTCGAAGACTAAACCTCTCTACTGATTTCTCCACATGGCACCAAGAGAAGCTCCCAGCAGGAGGCGCCGCTGGAAAGAAAGCCTATCATCTCGCTCCCCCTTCATAGTACAGCTCTGAGTTCTTACCTGTGTGTGTCTTAAACTAAATCTATGCAGAGTTGAATTTACTGAGGACAAAATACTGCTATAATGTGTTCTTTTTTTTCCTTAGTATTTTTGTTTTACAAAGCAGCTTCCTGTTAATTCATGGATTTAGTTTGAAGGTTATTATCAATATTTGAAAAGTAGAGGGTGATTTGGAATTTGCATGTTTTTCAGCCCATCTTGCTTTTTTAAAACCAACATCTGCTCAGAGGGTAAAATCAACAGTTGGTTAAATGTACACATTGGTGCCAGATCACCTTGTACAACTTTACAGATCTTGGGCTAAAATGTGAAACACTACAAAAAGTAACAAACCCCTGCACTGTAAATTGGCTGCTACAACAACATGCATCATTTGCCTTTTCATTTGCTGCCATGTTCATGCTGTATGACCAATGCACTTTTCTTTACACAAGCTAACATGCTAAATTACATTGCTAAAGCAGGAACAAATACATTGAACCACTGTGGCAAAAAGCAGGGGGTTTTATGTGTTTGAGTCAAAGATCGAGAGAGCAGTTTCTCTACAACTTGAAACCAACAGATTGCTAAGCGGCGGGAGATTTTTGTGGATATTAAAAGTTGTAAACATGGAATTTAAAAAGATGCTTTTTCCACAAAATTGCTTCTTTTTAGGCTTTTTGTTAGGGCTTTTTCTGTGGAGAGATTACGAAGTGTTAAGGTTACAGCAGGTGTAATCGTCTGACTGGGAAGAAATACATTTCCTAACCACCCTTGAAGCTTTTATTGCAGAGCAATAAAAGAGGGCTTTTGTATTTCCTCTTCTGCTGAGCGCGAATGTGAATTTATGTCTCTTTCACTAAAGCTGGGGTCGAATTCCTGCCAATGAAATGCAAAATTAAAGCTCATTTTGAAGCAGTTTTCTCATCGGGGATTCAACTGAGGATTTAAACTTTGTGCGCACGGACACAAAATTCACACACACACACACACACACACACACACAGAGAGTTATTATTTTCATTCTTTTCCGTGCAGCCACAGGGATGTAATGAGCCCTAATGGTAATCATGTTTTGTCATATCTCACATAAACTGTAATAACGTTGCCACAACAGACAGTGAAGCAGTTCATGCTTCTACTATCTGTGTATTTAATTCACAGTCATCAGTCATAATCACAGCTTCTGTATCTCTTTTTTTTGTTTTTTGCTTGAAAACGTGTTGCTGGGTATTAGTGGGGTATGTATGTGAGTCTGCATTGTTAGCCTACACTCTAACTGTATTCACATCTCTTGCCATGTCATCTAACATTACTGTTTAACACCACTGTTTACCAAAATGAAATGAGTAACGAGTAAATGAAGGATGTTTCTGAGACATTATTTGGAAAATATGGCTAGATTATATTTTATTATTAACTTTTTTAAAAGTCTACATTTTGTACCTAATGTGTAATAATGTAATTTAAAGATCAGATTAAAAACTGTATGTTTCAGGTCACTGTATGAGGTCAGATAAATACATACTGTAAGTGGCTTTGAATTGGACACAACACACAGATGTCCCTGTACTGGGTTCTCTATAATGTCTGCTTAATGTACTGCAAGTTTTATGGATTGCAAATTAAACACAGCTTTTCTCACAAACGGATGATGTGTAAGTGGAGTTTCAGCCCGTGAGTCTCATTTTTTTGTGTCTCTGACACAATATTTGTTTAGGATGCGATACAGTTGCTTCTTCTGAAAGGAATGTTCTCTCTGCTTAAATCATGGCCTTTGTCAGCTTGCAGTTGAGAGCTCTGATGACAGCTTGTTTCCCTTCAACAAGGTGAAGTGAGGAAAGAGTTCTGAGAGATTTCATGGCTCTTTTACAAGCAGCTCTGGCTTGATTTGTAGCCTTTGTGTTTTGAAGTGCCAATCACAAAGAAAGTACACTGTCAACGTCACTTAACATTGGATTTTACAACTGGTAGGGATGAGCCACGCTTACTGCAAAAGAAAAAATACTAGCATTGCAGCATAAAGAGTACACAACATAGAAATCACAACAACCTTTTACCTTTGTTTTATTAATGACCAACTACAGGTCTTCCTCACACGAATACTCGCAGATGGGAAACTGAGGGTCATGCATGGAAAAAGGATTATTGACGTCTTCATTGTATGACCAGTTACATGGGTCAGGATGTCTTGATTAGAAGAGAAATCAAAAGGCATTCATGGAAAAAGACAAACAAGTGTAATTCAGGATTCTTGCACATACTTGCAATCAACAGATCATAGAAGGTATGAGAAAAACACCCTGAAAGAGCTACTCCAACTCTTGCCCACCTCCTATATTTACTTTGTTTTGCTAAGTATTTTTTTTGAAAGCAACAAGTGCTTTTGATCATTTGACTCAGCAGAACCAGAAAAAATTAATTTTCTCAAAAACTTTAACATATTTGTTTTTTAACTTAAAAAATGTTCTTGTTTTAGGCTGATGGAAGAAGTTTTGTTTACATCTAACTCTTTAAAAGCAAGTTATAGCTGTTTATCAATATTTTCCTGGGCTTTTTTTATTAAAACATGGAAATCCTTTTATCTCCACTTTATTTACAATCTTTACCTTATCCAGCATATGGATGTGTTCAAAAAGGTACAAAACATAAAGATAAAAGTTAATATATAAGTGACTTTTGTTGTTCAAACATAAAGTGAAAATAGTGAGAACCACCCTCACAAAAGCAAATATATCACAAGCATAAATATGCAACATAATAGAAATATTCTAAATGATAGAAATGTCATATGTAAAACGTATGTGACCATTGAAAAGCTGAAAAATCTCCAGTTCACATGCTTTTAAAAGCATGTGAATAGCATTAGCAGTTACAACAGTAGCATATTTCTGCTGTCAGTGGTCATTAAGATGCCACAATGCATCAAAAAGAGTCACTGAAAAGCGGAAACTGGATGTAATGTGTCAAATTAATGACTATCAAAACTTTATCTATGATTCATTGCCTGAAAAATAATCTGTGAAAAATTTGTAATATTCCACTTTAATATTAATGTATTATTATGTTTTATGTATTCTTATTATCATGTATTTTCTTTCTAATAAGGTCTGTTGACACTTATGAATGTAATTAGGTAATACAAATGTTGTGTATCAGTGCATCAGTTGTGCAGGACATGCTGAGCAGCACCACCATCAGGATTAATTAGCAAACTGTCCGGAGGCATAGTGTTTCTATGAAGATGAATTATTTATTGTTACGAGGCTGTTATTCTCACTTTCACATCATGTCTTGCATACATAGCAGCTTCATTATGTTTTTTGTTCTTGATGTCAACAACTAGCAGAAATTATTCAGGTCAGTATGCAGGTTAATGCCTGTGTCCATTATTTACCATTATTTTCTCATTATTTTATTTTTCTATATTTCCCAAGTGAATAAGTAATCTATATGAACTTTAGGTAATATATGGTGTATCTGTACGTGGTTGTTGTCCCTGTATGGAAATGAAATGCTGCAGATAATGAGCCTGTTAGCAGGTCTTGCACAGAATGTACATCGACCAATTGGTCCAATGTACCTGAGTGAAACCATTAAGCCTGTAAGAGGCTTCCTGTTATTTAATGCAGGAGGAGATGGGTGAGTTTGGTCATTTTATCAAATTTTATAGCAAAATGATGAATATGCATCCTTTTTGTTATTAAGCTACTCCCTTAATCCCCCAGTGGATAAGAGCTTTGGTGCAGAGGGGCTGTTTAGTTAAATATGTTTGTCTAGTCTGCCTGATTCACTGATCCTCAATCTGACTGATGTTGTTGATGTTGTCTATATCCCCAACCACGGCTCTGAGTTATTAGTAGCTTTGCTGTGCTATGTATTGATAAATCATTTGAGCTGTCTGCGGTGCTGAAGTAGCAGGTGGCTTTTTTAATGCTCTTTTTTCTCTCAGTTCCTCCCATCTTTCAGACTCCTCCGAATCTATAATCTTTGTACCATAAATACTCAATCTATACTGCATTGTAGCCTATATGCTCCGTACAGTAGTCTCGCCTTCAAAACAGAAGTGACAAGTCGCTCAGAAGAGCAGTAAGACACACTGCTGTCTGTGATATTGCTGTAATTGTGGCAATTGAGGTTTTCTATTGAACTCAAAAGCAAGTGACACCAAGACAGGAAAGGTTTTCTAAAAAGATTGTCTGAAAATGTGTTTAAAAGGGACAGACTGCAGAGGAAAGAGGCTCCAAGGAGGCAAGCTGGTGTGCACTGAGTGTTGAGGTAATCAGGCTGGGTGGTGGTGCGGTGGTAGTTCCTGAGCACAAGGTTGTTGGTTGTCTGAAGAAGCACCGGGGAAACTGGTATTAGTCACAGCAAGCAAGACACAAGAAACACGAAGTAAGGGTTTGTGCACCAGGAAATTGACTGACGCATACCACATGGCAACAAGGCGACAAGATGTTTAGTGAGCAGGAGCTCCAGTCTTCAGGAAACCATGCCTAGCCTCTGAAACACACCTAAAACACAGCACAGAGACAGGAAGCACTGCACACACCCAAAGAATCTGTGATCATGACAATAAAATTCCTATAATAGCTCTTTTATTATTGAATAGCAGCTCAGCCGTTGAAAATACACCCACAGACAAAGACAAAGACAAAGACAAAGACGTGTCTGTAACAGACTGTTTTGGTTGCCACATGACTGTAGATGTTTGGTGTGACCTGCTTACTTATTTGTGACAAATAAAGAGGATGTGTTAAAAATCTGTCCTTTTGATGTGCAAATGTGCAGCAAGATGCACCAGATCTAATCAAATCATCTACTGCATAGAAGAGGATGTGTCTGCTGCTCCAAAAACACACACAAACTGAGACAATTTAATGTCCTGTGTCTCATATGATGTTCCGCCATGGCACAAAGTTTGCTTTGGTTTTAAAAGTTAGCAAAGTAAACACAGACAGTCTGAGTCCTGCAGCAGGTGGAGCAGACTGACAGCTGGAAAGCGTCTAATCAACATGTTCTGCTGCTGATCAAATGTAGAATAAAAGGGCTTTCACAGTTCAAAAAATGGAAGCTAACAAAGAGGAGGTTTGGTGGAGCAATATATGAATCCCCACACTGAGCCTTTAATGCTTTCTTTGATGACAAAGGGAACAGCAGTGAGTATCTTTGTTGCAGAGACATCCACTCTCTTTATCACCTGTACGCTCACACAGAATTTATAACCTACATGAAAGAGAAGTCTGTTCATTTAAACTTCAGCTGGTTTGAGACCAGACAAGTCCAAAATGACTCTGGCTGCAAATTGAATGTGTCTTCAAAGCACGCCTCACTTGTTAAATCCTGAAAGCACATTTCTCAGAATTACAGCCTTGTTGGTTTCTGTTCCTGTTGTTTTCCGCACTGAATGTCTTCTTCATTTCATCCAGCCATGATTTACGGGTTGATGAAAAATTCACTGTCCTCATTTGATGTCAAAGTCACACTGGGTTCTCTGTAATTTATACATTTGATAGCAGTCACTTTTTCTTGAAAATGACTTGTTTCACGTGTCGACCCGTGGCTTCACAGAAAATGAGGGATACTGGGCCAACATACTGTTAATAGCACAGATTTGATGCCTCTCATTGCTCACCATTATAGTGGTTTTAATCAATCCAAATATAGCTGGAGCCACTTACTGGCAACATGAACAGAATCATAATTTTAGTTTGAGCTATTGCCGCCGACACTTGCACGTGGCGATGAGTAATCTATGTGCAATTTCCATTTCGATAAGCCAAAGATGAAACACCCCAACGCTGCTCCAGCTTCTTTGTCTGTTTCGTCAGAATTCTACATTAACACACCAGTGTGTCAGAACAGATGGGAGTTTGGTGCTCTGTCACAAAGAAGTTTTTTCCAAAACTTAGAGACGTCTAGACCTGCTCTATATGTATAACTAGTGTCTTGAGGCAAGTTATGCAGTGATTTAGTGTTTAATTAGTAGATTTTGACTTGACTTGAGTTAGATGACAGAGACAAAGTACCTAAAAAATATTTTAAAAAAACAAAAAATTGGTATTCTTAAACTGTAAAGAGGAATCTATTCTTAGAAAACCATCTGTTTATATACCTTTGTTCCTGTAATTAATGTCAGATGTTTAATACATTTTTAAAGAAACAGAGATTTTAATAATCGCCTGTCTTGCCAAGAGTTAGTCATTATAAGATGATTGAGCCACTACTCTTTTGTCTGCATAGTATATATGAATCTGTCACCTATTGCCAGTTAGCAAATGCTATATCAAAAGTTGGAAGTGAGAGCCTGGAGTGATGTCTCACACAAGTTGACCACGTTCCAGTACAAGAAGTCAGAAAATTAAGATTAAAAAAAGCGTGTTCAGAGAGATTAAAGTGGGGTTTGCTTCAGCCAGGTGACCCATTTTTAGCAATACCTGTTTATATTAGCACTACATTACATGGTATCCTGCGTGTGTGTACAAAAACCACTGAAACATTTCCACTTAGAGAGGTTGGATAGCACTGGTTTAATGAGACAAAAAAAAGTTCTAAAAAGCACCATTTTACTTCATCTTTTACTACCATTGAAGCACAAAGCAACCTCTTGGGTTCTCGGGTCAGATTAGCAAAGTTCCCAAGACTTTTCAAGTCAAAATTCCATCTTCAGGGGTTGCTCCAGCTGAAATTTTCAGCTGGGAACTTAATAAATTAAAACATTCAAATGAAGTGCAACATTAGAATAATAAAAATTAAACTAACAAACAAAGTCTTTGTTCATTTGTTTAGTCCAAATAAGAAATTAGCATTTTCAGCGGGGATTGTGCCAGACTACTTTGTATTTGAAGTGTTATCCTGTTAATTGGGGATTAGATTGTGTTTAGCATAACAGTCCAGCACGTGTTCCCCTAAAACATTTTTGTTTTTTTGTTTTTTTTTGTTTTAATGAAAAAAGGAATGTGTTAAAATGTGTTTTTTTTTTAGAGTAGCTTTTAATTGAATTTTGTTATGTTTGGATGGACCAGCTGTGTGCAGCCTTTATGCTTAACTAACAGGCTGCTAGCTTTAGCAATACATTTCATATACTGACTTTCATCATATTATTCTTCTCCACAGAGTCTTGCTTAGAAATTGCTGTTGATCTTTCTGTTTTGGTGAATATTAGTAAAAATAGACACATTGAAATTGAAATAGGCTAATTTTGAAAAATAAGTTAAAAAGCATATTTCCTAAATGTTTAAACTTGTGTATTTGTATAAGAACCAAACTCATTGTTACAATGGTAATTGCTGTCTTTGCTCATACAGAGGCTGGTGCAGCAGCTCGTTGTCTCTAGTTATTGAGGCTCCTTGCTACTGCTGCCTTGTCACCATCACCAAAGGGTGTCATCATTCAAAATCAAAGGGAAGGCAAACACTTACCTGGGTTTTATATTGGAGCCCCAAAGCAACGTATGAATATTAATGTGACTTCACTGTAGGGTGAAGTTCTGCAGAAATAAGGCATTAAATCATTTTAAGAGTTTATTGTTTTTGCTTTGATGTAAATTGTTTCTGATGGCATGTAATTTTACATAAATAACATGAGGAATGATGCAAGTGTTAACCTTTTTTTTTCAATGTTTTGGCCTGAGACGGTTAAAAAAAATGTGCAGCATAACTGTTGTTGCACTGACTGTTATTTGTTCATCTTAAATGGGCTCAATTGAGGTTTTGTTTGAACTAAAGGAACTTGCAAAGACATTATTCTTTGGCACCAGGTTGGCCAAAGCTTGCTTTTCTCAGAAACAACTGCTCGATGCTGCCATCTAAAAGCAAAAGAAGGCTGCATGAGCCAATGAAAATAAAACACATATTGGGGGATTAAAAAAATACCCTGAGACTTTTAGTGTGGAAATTAAAGTGTGGAGAAGGCAGGCTGAGGACCATGTATAATAAATTAGGGAATGACATGTGAATATGCAAAAAATGCCACAAGTAATAAAGTTAAACCCACATAAAAGCCAGTTTTTTCCTTTGATTTCCTTAATTTAATTTATACCAGCAATCAAGGAGGACTAAAAGAGTCTCGTTGTGGTTGTGTAATTTTTCTAAGACTGATCATCTATGCATCCATCAGTGTTTTGTTAATGTAGTCTGGCATCTGTAGAATAAATGTATGTTTTGCTTTTTAGTTATAGATATAGATATAGCTACAGTTTATCATTTATAGTAAATGATAAGAAATGACTACAAAAGACAAGGCTGCATTTATGAAGTTGCTTTACATCTCTTTGTGATTGTTTAACTACTCTTGGTCATCATTTTGGATAAAATTTATTGACTCTTATTAGCTCATTTGCATCTCTTTGGGGTCATTTGATTAGTTTTTCAGGTAGAAATAGGAGCAGTCACTTAACAGAAGCTCTGTTCAGTATCCATCGGTTGGTATAATATGATCTCTTCTGAGTTTTGTTGCAGACTGTTCAACACAAACTTTAAACCAAACAATTTGAAAGAGTAAAAGGACAAAGAGATATCTGCTTCGGGCCTTATTGTCTCCTGTTATAGCTTATCTCTTACCAGGGGTGAGAGGAAATTATTGCCTCTCTATTTCATTATTTTGGGTTAAAGAGGTTCACGTCCTAATTAAGAAATTATACATTGCTGCCATGTAATCCTGGTTTTATTCTAATTCCCTGTTTTTCAAAGATAATGGCTGATACTCTAATTCCTGCCACTTGACTTATGGATAAACAAAACTATGAAAAGCTAAATAGAAACAGAAAAAAAACATATGCCTTCACCTGCTTAAGTCTGTGAATATTGTCATATTTTTTTGCTGTCTCAAACTTTATAATCGACCTTTCACATTATGAAATTTACTGAATTTAATACTCCACGGACACTTTTCCTTACATAAGTACAAGAAGTGCTAAAAAATAGATAAGCAGGGTTTTTCTTTGAAATTGTACAAAGCAGACATTTTATGAAGATGTTTTAACCAGAGTCCTCTTTAGCTCCTGCAGAACAATTAAATAAATATTCTGTAAATAACAAAAAAACAACTGTACATCTGGTCATCATGGTAAAGATGCCCAGTTTGATACACAAAGACAAAACAAAGACATCTGTTACACAGAAATGCAATAACTCCTCAAAAACCTTGTTCAAAGACACAGTGTTCTGCCAGAGTAAAGATAAAATTATATCATTTGCGAAAGTTCTACATTTATGATTCACACAAATAGTGTGGTTTCTATATTCTTGCCGTGAATATCTTGGTCAAAGTGACAGCAACACAATGTCAAACTGTATGCTAATCTAACATCACTGTGGATGCTGTATCAAAAAATACTGAAAACAGCCGAATATATTACTAGATATCTGATATAAATTATTTTTTCGGATCAAATCAAATGTAATATTGAGTAACAAAACCAAGGTTTGCAAAACATATAACATGTGGACTAGAAGTC
>JAQNCA010000011.1:10610576-10643390 GCA_029783725.1 Acanthurus tractus
TATATATATATATATATATATATATATATATATATATATGTATATGTATATGTATGTATGTATGTATGTATGTATGTATGTATATATATGTATGTATATGTATATATATATATATATATATATCCAAAGTTACTTATCGGCTTTTACACAGTGAATGTTGTTACCAGTATTATTATGCCCATGATTTGTTATTTTTCTGAATGTAGCCCAGATAACTTAAGCAGGTAATAAGGGATCAACAGTAAACATACTCCATATAGTTGTACCGTCTTATTCCTCCTTCAAAATCTTTATCATAAATCTGTAGGTTCTTCTGAGATGATGATAGTAAGATTAGACCTGCACTAATGATTTCGTTGCATGTAAGACTACTTAATGGCAATTAGCAACAATTTTTCTGTTACACCATAAATTAAAATGCATTTTTTGGTGATCCTATTGAAGTTGGATGTGGATGACCAAATGAAAGTGCAGGTGTAAACTAGGGCTGCAATGAGTAGTCGAAGTGATCGATTACGTCGACAACAAAAATCGTCAATGCGAAAATTAAAGCGTTGACACGTCATGTTATTATTGTTGTAAATTGCTGTATGATAAAATCACACACTGGCCGCTCATCTGTAACTGCAGTGTACTACAGGAAGTGCTTGGGGCAGTATCGCTTGCTATTTACATCCCGCAAAGAAACATAGAAGAAGAACACACGAATTATGGCGGCACAAACAGACAAATAGGTCCAAAATAGGTTCTTGAAAGTAAAGATAATTGTGACTAATCGACTAAATGCAAAAAAAAAAAATCAATAGATTAGTCAACAACAAAAAAAATCGTTAGTTGCAGCCCTAGTGTAAATGCACTTCAAGACACCTTAAGGACGGATTCTGCTCTGTCTGATTGGCTTAATCACCTCCGGAGTTGAACAAGGGAGCACTGTGACAATTTGAATGCTAGTATAAATTGCTGTTACTTTTTCAATCCAAGTTTAACAACCACTGGGGTGAAAAAGGATAAATAATGATAAACAGCCTGTTCGTAGGTACGAGTCGTCAACCTTCTCCCCACATATTCATATCTCTTCTGGATAACACCAGACACTGTCCTCTGCAATTAAAATCAAAGGTTAATTGAAGCATACATAGGTTGACACCCTGGTCACTATCACTAACCTCTCCAGTTTTGACTGCTTTCTGCCATCCAAATTGTCCTATGGGCACTGGTGGCACCAACCACAGCTGAAATCAATATTCTTCTCTGCTTCTGGCTTTGGCATTCCAGTTGAAGATGGCTTCCTCTTCTTCTGTTTTGATAAAAAGAAATATAAAGTCCATACTGTAGCTCAGCTCCACAGATGTCTACCCTCTTTTTTTTTGGTACAATATAAGAGAACAGTGTATGACGAAGAAGGAGACCCCTGATAGACTAATCAGATCTAAATTCAGATCTGGATGTAAACACTAGTGACTTGTTGATACCAGTTGTAAATGTTATCGGCTCAAATCATATCTAGGCATTATTAGGATACAAGATACATATAAATGCAAGTTGTCAGGGTAGTGAATGGGATGCAGTTCCTTCATTTTTGAAACTATCTCATAATGTTCTGTGTATATGCAACATAAAATGCAGTTGTCGTGATGAGTTGACTGTTCTATCAGGGGATGAGTGCTATTTTTTCTCCTGAATTAGAGATTGGAAGAGAGAGTTTCGAAAAGATTTATCTCACCAGGGGGGCAAGAGGGAGAGAAAGGAGAGAAAGTCAGCTCAGTAAATACTGAGTTAAATATAAGAGCTTATTAAATTTGCATATAGGAAGAGAAATTGTTGTACTTTTCCCAGGCAATACATTAATGGTAAATACCTTTTTTTTTGTTAAATTATGTTGATGTGGTTAGATATAAGATGTGGATATTGGTGCCTGGGCAACACAAATCAAACTAAATATAACAGTATGATATTGTTTCACAACCTAATGTTCTGCATATTTTTTGCTAAATTTGAAAGCCTAAAATTTTCTGGGGAAATCTCAGTTCCCCATGTGTTGTTGGTCTCTGTTCTTGATTTGTTTCTTTTCTTGCAGGATTCTTCTCAGAAATTCTCAGTCTCCTTTACAGAGACTCTGTTCCCTATAGCTTCTGCATGTGTTACGACATGCAAAGAATAAGGGTGATATGAAGTACTTTTTTATATTTAATTAAAAACCAAATCGGTAAATCTTAGGTCTTCAGATTCTTCAGAACATAAATATTATCAGAATATAAGCAAAAGAACCAGCTCCTCTTGACATCCAACATATTATTATATAAACTATGTGTGAAGTTGAAAAAAAGTGTGACTTTGGTGCCCATCTGTATAACATTCAGTGGCTCTAAAATAAAAAGTAATGGAAAATGTCTTGGCCCTACATATTTGACCGAGCGAGTTGGTAACATACTGTAAGTGCACAACCGTAAGAGCTAAAAGAAAATGCTTTACAGGTTATTTCTGGACAGAGAATGAATCTATAACGGGGAGAAAAGCTTACATGAACATTGCCTCTAGTACTGTCTACATTTTATCTGAATCATTTGTTGGCTGCTTTGCCTAATGGACAAGTTCACTTTTTGAGACAGAATGAATTGGCCTGATGTTTGTCAGATACCATCCCCCTCTCTGTCTCTTTCATCCGGTTATCCTCCTTTGTTACTTCTGACAGTAGTCATACATCAGTCTCAAGTCTGAGTGTGTCCCCTCAGGTAACTTCAAAATGGAACAAACTCACTGTTGTTCTCTGAAACATGCTTGTAAACAGGTGGACCTAAACTATATGTAACATCCTACTAATACTAAGCATGTAACTATAAAGCTGCAGTTGAATGTTACTTTGACCACTACCTTTCTGAATAATGCTCTAGCTCAGTTAGCCTTGGTGGCTATGTTCACCTGCTCCACACTCTTTGGATGTTTTTTCCTGCATTAGTTGGCTGCTTCAAAGCACCAAGTACTAAAAAATCTACATCAGTTTGGTCTCTGTCACTCACCATCTGACTTTGCTCTTTGCACTCTGCTTTTTAGACCAGTTAGATATTTGGTTACATAACGGCTGTTTAAACATCAATAATACTAAACTAATTCCCTTTTTCATTTGACAACATTACCAAGAATAATGGTACAAATTCAAGACACAGATAAGGGGACAAAAACACCTTAAAATTTGCCTCTGTTTATTTAGAATTGTTAGTTTCTTTACCTCACGCTTTAGTGTGCTATAAACCAGCACTGGGAGCAGTACATCTGAGAGAAGAGTTTTTTGAGGTGGAGTGTGATCATATTGGCTCCTTTGCTCCCATCACCAGTGCTATCTGTCTGCTGATACTAATACTAAGCAGCTCTGCTCTAAGGACAAAGGGTCCCTCTCATGAGTGAGCAAGGCCCTGTTAAGGCTTTGCTTGTATGTAGCATCCTAAACTTCTCACCATTTTCAGTATCACTAGGAGATGGAGGCTGTGTTGTTAGCTCAAGCACTCACGATGGCATACAAGATGATCTGTTTTTCCCTTTGTTCATCTGTTCCATGGATATGAGTAGCAGGGCGCAGTCAACTTTGCAGTAGTTTAAGTCTGTTTTTTTTAAATTCTGCATTTAGTATAAATAGATAACAGGAAGCCAGTTTGACACTGCAAACATCTAGTTGGCTATTTAGCTGGTATGATCAGCACTAACAATACAATTTGAGTAGATTTACTGAAACTCTATGATGAAGCCATAACATTAGGCAGCGACAGCTCTGGTTTAATACCACACAGTAGCATTCCTCCGAGTTTCAATTGCTTTTAGAGAAGGCCTTTTATATAAGCATTTATCTGATGGTCTGCCACTGAGAGGATAAAAAGGTTGTTTTAGGGACATGAAATCCTGTTGTGTCCAACTGTTTAATCATCCTAAAATGTGTATATGCTGATGCTTTTATCACTTGTCAAAAAAAATGAAGGTGGGTGATTACAAGTAGAACATGCCAGTTTTTCTATCATTAAGTATGGGAGAAAAATGCTACAAAATGTCATGAGAATTTTCTTCATTGCAGCATTCCCATTAAGGAGATCAGTGTATTTTGCTAACAACATTTTTTCCCCCTCGTTATTCACTTTGTTCAGCTACTTCTCCTGTTTTCACAATTAAGAACATTAATTAATTTAAAGGAGGACAAGACATGTGGTCTAAATTAGCAATCACTGTGTCACTGTTACTCACACTGCTGGTTGGCCAATCAAGGCTCCCTCTTGGTTTGTACTCTGTAGTCATACTCTTGCATTTAGTTGTCTCATTTGCAAGTTCATGAGTAGTGAAGTGAACTGTCAGAGTATAAAAGAGACTGCAACCCTACACCAAGTCTTCCGTCATATTAAATACAGCCGTTGGATAGCCATTTGCTCACTTATGTTTATCCTGTGTTTTTTAATGTCACAGCCACTTAATGTACAATATAATATGTCTAATCTTAAAATTAGTGTGCGTGTGCTTGTGCTTTTACTTGGCATGTAACTTTTGCTTCTTATCAGTAAATAGCAAGCAGAGCTGTTGCAACTACCTTCCTCTTTTATCTGTGCAGACAGTTTGAAGTTGTTTAACAGTTATAACTTCTCTTTTAATGTGAGCATAGAGCCACATTTTTCATTTATGTCTTACATTGTAATTAAAAAATTGCATAAAAAGCATTATAGTGTGGGTGTGTATGTAAATTTTCTTCTTTACAAATGTGTGTGGGCCCGCAACACATTTGCATGATGCAGTCTAGTTTCATAATGTGATCTCCCATCATGCATAGACAAAAAGGGGAAATTGCTATTTTTTGTCTGTCTTAATATGGAACTATATACTGTAAGAGTTTTTCTCTCTCTCTCTCTTTTTTTTTGGGGGGGGGGGTGTTTTTTATTTAGCTGAAGAATCAAGAAGTTTGTGCACCTTTGGAAGTTAACATTAAACAGCATGCACACACAATTATCACTTTGACCATAACAATAATGATTTATCTTTAAAAGTAATTGCTTAAGTTATTTACTGAAATGGGTGAAAAGTAATTTAAGTTAGAAATCTACCATCATAACACATTTCAGATGTGCAAGAACTTTTCAGTGACCTGTTTATTGTAGCCATGAACAGAGCAGTTTCACCGACTTGATTACAAAGGAATCGTCTTTCATCACATTTACAGTTTTCTGTTTGCTCACTTACATAGATGTCACATGAGTATAAAGTTATTGCAAAACAGCTAGCCCATCTATGGTTGTTTGATCAGTTTTATAATTAAATCAGCTGTATTCTGTGCGTGGTCTTTCTTTTCTCTGCTCAATTTCCTGGTCAGAAAGCAGATCTAGAAGCAAAGTAACAGGCAAGTGGAGGCCACAGTAAAATCGGTCCATTGCCCTGAGCACTGTACACTTGCTCTCATTTCCTCCTTAAATAAATAAAGATTAACAGCCCTGCTAGCTGACAGAATTAGCTCCCATCAACAGATCTTTGAACTCTGCCCATGTGGCACTCCTCAGATCTGCCTTTCCAGTGTTGTTTTCCTGAAACTGTCATCTGCAGATGCAAGGTCTTTATTAAATCTATTTCAAATCACAGTTACTAATGAAATGGTATGCCATAGAACTCCAGTTTAATGTCAGCCAAGGAATTGAATAAGTGCTTTCCAATAGATCACCAATGGAGCCTTTATGGAGGGCCTTTAAGGAACAGTAAGTAGTAATAATTCTAAGAGGAAAATGTTAAATAATTGCAACGGTCAACCACTATTGCACTAAAAAATGAAACATGTTCCCACAAGAATAGCAAAAAACACTGAGATTTGTTGCATGGCTTAAGTTTGTATTCAAACAGAAGCACTGCAGAATGGTGAAATGTATAATGCACTAAAACAAACAAACAAAAAAATCTGATTTTAGGTCACTAGGACAAATTTAGTTGGATACATTTCCTGCTTAGCTGTTCTTTACTTAAGAGTCTACATTTTGGAGTGTTTACAATATTGAACATTGACTTAGCCTTTGTTGTAACTGAATGTGAATTTGATATATTCTCCTCAAGGGTTGTAAACAGGGTTGTAAATGGGGTTGTAAATCACTGTTACCCACTCATTGTGGTGCCCAGAGTCAAATTGGGTTTGAAATCTGTGGTTAAATTTTTTCTGGTCCGTCCAAACTATGGTGTGTCCTTGTGTCTGTGTGTGCAACTTAGCTGTTTTCACATCCTGTTTGACATGTCTTCCAACCCCCGGCAACTTCCTGTGTCTCCACAGCAAACTCCAGCAACCCCACAGTGTGCAAGTACCACAATAAAGTACTGACTTAACACATAGAAACAAAACCCCAGTCCTCGACAGACAGTTAGATGAGTGCTTGCACTTCTTGCAGCTTAATTCCAGTTTGGTTATTTGGCATCAATGATTATTTTTGAAGTCACCTAGTGAGAGACTTGAGGGTTTGTCTCATAGAAGAGGATGGAGCTCTCTGCCCGTTACATCAACACTCTTCGATAAGGCCCCACACCCTTGTCTGAATAACAGCTCCCTAATCGCCTATTATTGCTGATGGTATTGATTACCCCTCCTCATCCACCTGACCATTGAAAAGAAGAGATGTTTCTAGGGTGCTTTGTGAGGCGCGCATGTCTTAAAAATCCAAACCCCACTTGAAAGACTCATAAACCGTCCTTTGAGTCTGAGCTTCAATCCCAGATCCAAATCCCACCATTTGAATTTTCCTTTTTAAACGCTAAAGTCCAATTTAGCAGCAGCTTTTCTGCAGATTTCTTGTCTTGTCTGTGTAAAGCAGCAGTGCAGTTGACTGTGGAGCTTAAGCGTCAATAAATGCTGCTATGTTACAATTGTGCAGGTTTTGTTGTAGCTGAGACTCACGCTTCTTATGCTGCCAGCCACTTTGTAGAATCATGCTGAAGTCCAAAAGACTGTGTTCAGTTCACATTTGCATATGAGACTATTTTCCAATTAAGTGTGGAATCTCTGGAGAAAAAGCTTAGATAAGTACATTTCTCTGACTCATTTTTTTTCTCTTTTTACATTAGTTTAATTCAAACTGTATGACCTTGTTACTGTAAGAAAAACTTTTCTTGAGGCTTTTTCATAAAATATAGCCTAAGGACATGGGGCCTAAAGTGAATGAAAGACATTAAATTCAGTCATAGTGTTAAGCATTTAGTTATTCAATGCAACTCTTCATCACCCTGGTAAAGGTGTTGCCTTTATTAGTTTACACGTGTTCATAAATGGATTTTCATTTGCAAAAAAGAGAGAAAATGTGGTCCTAAATTGCAGGATTAACAGCCTTTCTCTGCTAGTGACGTCACTACCAGCATGCTGCTGTGCACAGGGCCAATGAAAGGAGATGTGGAAACTGCAAATATTGCCTTAGCTTAGTAATGGAGGAAAGTGTGTTTGCATGAACCTTTTCCTGCCGTTCTTCCTTTTCGTTGTTGCGTGCTTTCTTTGTGTGTGTGTTTGTGTGAGAGTGTGCGTGCGTGTGTTTGTGTGAGAGTGTGTGCGCATGTGTGTGTGAGTGTGTATGTGTTTGTGTTTTTGAGGCATCTGCTCCAAGTCAACATACGGCAGCAGGCCTAGCAAGCTGACACTTATTTGTCCCAGCAACTGCCTACTCTGGCCCAATAGCTGCCCAACTGGGCATGGTTTAATATGTCAGTACTTATGCCTGCTGCTGAAGCTAAAGTCGAAACCTTCTCTCCTAAATAGACACACTTACTCTCTATTTCTGTGGTCTTGCCTGCTCACAGCTTGCTAGAGAAGTAAATTGTGCTCTGGTACAGCTTTGTAGAGCACATGCAAACAGCAGCAGCAGTACAGTTGGCATTGAGGCACTTGACAGAGTATTTAAAATTATGTACTTGACGACGTGTATGCAGTTTACGGAGGGTTTCGTTCAATATTACCGCTTTTTTTTTTTCATCAGTCCCTGTACAAGAAACTCAGAACGGTTTACTTTAGTTATCGATTCAGTACCCATCAGTAGTATTGTTAATGCTAGAAAAAAAATGTGTTTATTTAAATTTGAAAAATATTTTCAATTGATTGGGCGCTCATAATACAGAGAAATACAAATAAAATGTTGTGACAAATAAGTACCACAAACATCATCTTGATATATACTATATATGTTATAGCAAGTAGCTGGGTGTCCATTAAAATATATTTTGGATTTTATTTGAATTTTTAAAAATTTGGTAAAAGAAAATGCTCATGTATGTGTGTTTCCATCCACAGCTGTTATGCATAAGATAGTAAGTTCACGAGTAAATTCATCAAGTTAAGCAGTAGGGGCCGCTACATTTTCTTGTAACGTGTCATTTACCACAGCAGAAGAAGACAGAGTGACACAATGACATAATCAAATGGCACAAGTAAACAAACACTGCTTCCCATCTAATATCACGTCAAAGTTCCCTCATCAGTCCACACATGCCTGGAGTTTTTGTCTGATGCTTTTCTGGTGCAGGGGACAACTGTTGCCAAAATGATGTTTAAGTCATTTGATTACTGAATCACATCTTTTATTCACTAAATCTGTTTCCATTGCACTTATTTTCATTGACTCTTTTTTTTTTGATTTACAACTTTTTCACCTCCCTTAAACATAAAAACTTTTTTGCGATGTTTTGGATATTTTTCTTTAACTTTCTGTGCTCTAATCAACATATTTTTATGTGCGGATTGAAATTGCGCACAAAAACAGGTTGATGGAAACCCAGCTGGTGACAGTAATACAAAGATGAATGACATGTCTCTACTTTCTCCCACTGTATAAAAATGAAGCCATGATATTCCCAAGTGATGGGCAGATGGAGCTGTGGTATTCTTGTCCATTCAGCCATTTAACTCAGTTGCAGGTTGGGGTTAACTATAAATCATGATGCTACACCCCCTTGATTACTACCTAAAATGACAGATATCATCTTCGGGGAAAATTTCCATGACATGAACTGCAATCATTTAGTTTGACTCATGTTTAATCTGTGAACAAGGAGAGATGCTATTTATGATTTATACAAATCACTGGTTTTGGTTTATTGCACAACAAAGATGAACTGTTAAAGGCAGAGGAAGTGAGTTGGGGACTGGGCAGAGATGTAACATGGCACGGCTAAAGCATGTTGTACTGAATCTGTGAAGAGGGCGCACTAGGGTGGAGTTTTGATAAGCTGGTTGAAAGTCAGACATTTCCTGTTGACTAATTGACTAGGTGATTCATGCAGTTCTGATTCAGTTCAGCTTGTGTGCTGGGAGACAAGAGAGGCAACAGTTTGTTTCAGAGCTTTGTAATGTTTTTAAAACTTAATTCATACCATACTAAAAACGTCAGCTTCAGCATAATTGCCCTGTGTACCAGTTACCACATTGAGAACAGTTTTGACCATGCTTCTTGGTGCTTTAAAACATGCTCCCTCCTAATGTCTTTCTATTTATTAAAAGATGACCTGTGTGTGTATACACCTTAAGGAGGTTATCATTAACAAACTAAGTTGGTCATCTGGCACAGGTTTTTTGGCTCATTTTAAGCAGCCATCATTGGCCGAGATGAGGACACCTTGATTCTTTTGGATCACCAACCCTGGACATTAACACCCCAAGAGACGTCTCCACCCTCTGAAATATTGTGGAGTTTACTGATAACAATTGATAAAAGTTATAGAGCTTAGTATATCTGTAAATGGGATATTTCTGTTAATTGAGTTTTAAGTTTCACATAAGTGTCTCTTATCAAGGGATGGCTGGACTTTCCATTGGACTTCTTTCTTACTGTTTAAGGCATGTCACCGTTACTTTTTAGACCTGAGTCGTTTTGTCTTTTAACAAGATGAAGGACTTAAGTTGTTGGGTATTTAGATCTTGAGTAAACATAAAAACAAGATGTTTTCTCTACATGAGCACTGCTGCTTGAATTGTCACCATAACCCCCTGCCCTCATATTTGATCATAGATTGGGGGCAAATTTCATGCAGAAACAGCATGATCAATCTGTTTTGACTTGTTTTTCTTCTCTGTTCCTCTCTGTGCACACACAAAGAAAAGAAAACAACTGAAGTGTAGAGAAGCATCATTGGCACCAGTTACAAACAGGCTTGGCAGTAAATGTCTTATTTAAGTCTTTGATTGTGTGTTTTGTTTTCTTAGCTGAGCTAAGCCAAAGAATATTCAGCTAAAACAGATTGTTAATGTTCGTTTGAAGAGATGTAGTATTGCAGCCCTGATATATTTCACGTTGGGTAGGTGCTGTTTGTGCTGCAAACTGGTCAGTTGGTGAGCTAGGTGGCCGTTTGGTGTGCTCTGATTAATTTGGCATGCACTCAACACACTGGTTGTTATTTTGTTTAATGAAAACTTAACTCCTGACTTTTGCTCCTGAAATTTTCCACCACTGTTTGACAAGGTGGACATAACTTAAGCATCAGGTGAACCGGCTTTAACAATGCATTTCCTCTTTAAATAAGTTCTGTCCAGTGGATTCAAAATCCATAATGATGGGTAGAGCTGGTGATGTGATTTTGAAAAGAAACAGATAATTATTCTTTGGTGGCTTTAAATTGGGATGTAAGTAAATAGTATAAAGTATTCATTTTAGAATTTGGTTAATTGAATAACTGGGTTCACATTACCTGTTTAGAAGTCATACCCCTGAGAACTAATGGTCTGCTAAAGTGAAGTAGATTTGCTTGTTCGTTTATTTATTTAATTTAGTTAATGTCCACTCAAGAGTGACTGAATAGAGGAACAAACTGATATAGATATCCCAGATATAAAATACCAGGTAATGTCTTTTACTGGTGTAAAGTGATACAAATGTAGGGATTATCTTGTGCACCTAAATGCATCATAAATTCACTGTCTGGTGTCAGAGCAGACAGACAGGGGACAGAAACAGTGCACTTGTAAACTATACTTAAACATGATAGATGCTGTCAGCATAGTTCTTTTTTTTAGAAATTACAAACAAAACAATGACCTGCATTTCAAGTTTTGTTGCTATCATTCTGGCCTCTTCTTGGCTGATGCTACGGACAGTTCTTGGTTTCTCTTTTTGTGTTGCAAACTAGTCACCAGTGTTTTACGTGTAGCTTATAAATTCTTCCTGCAACTTCTGCATTCTCTCCCTAAATGAAAAGAGAAGGAAGAAAGAGCTCTTTTGTAGCACAACTGGTTAAATGTTGCATCTTATGGAAACAGCATGAAAATGAAGTGACATATTTTGCTTTAAATGAATTGATGTGGTATCACAAAAGACATTTATCAGCTTCCACAAATGGAGAACAGTGTACTGCACAGAATAAAACACAGCTAGTTTGGGTGTTCTCAAAAAAGATGCCCTCATTTTATACAATTTGCCCCAGAGGAGTTTTCGCCTAAGCTGATCACAAGAAGGGTGATTCTTCAAAGTGGTCCTCTGTCTTCTTTTTGCGCTTGCACAGCTTCTGTCGCTTTCTCATGCTTTTGCTATTCATCTTTTTTGATCTGGCTTCTGTCACGGTTTGTGTCTTGTTTTTTGCTCTTCTCCTCTTCTGCCTCTTTTCTTGCTGCTCTTCCTGTGAGTGTTGAGTCAGAGAGCTGTAATTAGATCCTACTCATTCTCATCTCCACACTACACCACTCCCTCCTGATGTGCTATAAAGTCACTGACAAAAGTATTTACATTTTCTTCCTCTCTGGTCCACATAAGATCCAACTCTGCATCAACCTTGACTGAACAAGACTATGTCAAATCCAAGTATATCTCCAGACCATGTATGGTCAATGTGCAGAATTGTAGCCAAATTGTTGCACCAGTCAGTTGAAGTGTCCATAATGTGAATTCCTTGATAATAAATGTGATCTGCAGTCCACTGCAGTGGTCCCAAGTAATATTTTCTTTCACAATTAACTGAAGCACAATGTCACATGACATAGTTAGGCTGCACTTGAGTCAAAAAAAAATGTTATGAATGCAGTTTTCAGAAAGAACACTACTTTCAGTTCATACCTTAAGATCCTTGTTTTTAGAACGATTATGATTAAGCAAATGACATTTAGTGACATTTAGCAACAGCGTCTCTCCACCTACTCTGCACTGTGCACATGCAGGCAGGGGTGTCAGTCAGTTATGGAACTGGGACACTGTGTGGTGCTGAAACTTTCTCAAAATAATCTCCCCAATAACCGGTTATTAGTATAGTATACCTCTGCAAAATCATGAATTTTATATGTTTGTAAATAGTCAACTGAGTGTCATAATTGATATATAAGAGTCTGCACCCTGTGAAAAAAGAGAGAGATGCAAAGACACTTGATGGCAGCAAAGAAGCTGTTTGTTTATAAGTTTGATCATTAAGATCTTGAATCTGAATGTTAATGTCTGCCCTTCCTGAGAGGAACCACCAGGGCTACTGAAAAAAAGACGTCCCAGAGTAAGCAACATTATTTCAAAGCAACCCTTAACATCCTAGACCTTGATGCTGCCATTAGCTAGCATGCTATTGTTAAAAGACATTAAAACTCACAGTTGAAATCTCACCAACAGTTTTATTTGGAGAATAAACAGTTCCTGTTAGCTTTTCAGTAATTCATCCGGAATTGTTATTGTTATTTTTTTATTTTTGTCTCATTTTACTGGAAAGCATTACTTAAGTAATTACTGGCACATCATCTCAGTTCAGTTAACATCTGTTCCCTGCATGATCTGGCATAAAAAATCTTGATAATATCCTGTCGGGTATGATGTTTTATTTTGTTTTGTTTTGTTTTTTTCAAACCTTGTATGTCTGTGCATGTTTGAGATTAGAGAAAAGTACACCTTTGAAGTTTCTCCCCATTTGTGTGATGCAACCTGATTTCGAAATCAGTTGAAGTTTTTACAGCTCCTAGTCTAAGTCTGGCCTAGGGTGATGTAACTCTCTGAACTTACCAGACTTTTTTAGCTTTTGTACCATTTGTCTTGACCCACTCAGTCCTTATGTTCACTTTAGTGATTATTATGTATCAACTCATTGTGTTAGTATTTTGTGAAAGAACCAGTAATCATTTCTATTATATTTTTGCAATAGTGATACTGAGGTATCTTGTCAAAAATATTTTGTTATTTGATTTGGTCAGTATAGACCAGCCCGATTTTAGGTATTTTGACTAATTGTTTATTTGCCATGAGATGAATTGCATGTTGCATATTTTATTCCCAATTACTGACCTTTGTATCTCAGCACATCCGCCCAGAAGATGACTTCATACAAAGTTTGATCTAATTTTGTGATCCTTGATTTTGGCATAATGCTCTACTTTACCTGTTTCCCCCTCTTTTTGAAAAAGAATAATCAAATAGTAGCCTGAATTTATTATAAACAGACTGAAATTCAATTCTCAGTCCATACAAACTTGCTGCTCAGCTCCCTACTACTGTAAGCAATGATTCTCAACCAAACTTGACCACAGTGTGTCTGTGTGATCGTACAGGATGGTTTTAGTATATTTCATCCATACAACTTATGTATTTCTTGGAAATTCATTATTTAAGTTGCAGAACCATCTGTAGATGTTAGTTGGTGGACTTGCAAGCCACAGTGAAACCAAACCTCAGCCTCCTTTGCTGAGCATCCAATAATCCTTCGTGCCCTGGTTCAGAGGTGTGATGTGTGTTCAAAGCTACAGTCTCTGCTCTCTTAGGATGGTGCTCCCCATGTGGTAAAGACCTCAAGCATTATTTTAATTACAAGTGTTACAGGCCTCCATTTACTAGAATCCAATGTAATCTCTTTCTCTGTGTCTTTCTGTGTCTGGGTGGCACTCACTGCCTTCCTGATCCAAGTCTGCGGCCTCCCTGCTGGGAGCAAAGGAGGTCAAACTCATTTCAAAGGCTTTTATTTGTTTTCTAGAGCTGTTTTGCTGAAAAAGTGGACCAGTCTGGGTCTTTACACCATGTGCCCCACCCCGTAACACCTCCAAACCTGCTGTGGTTTGAAATATCTTTCTTTCCATTTCATTGTTCTGGAAAGCACAGCTGTTTATCTTTATCTTTTGACAAAACATTCAGGGTGTTTAAATGAGTACACTAACGCATAACCAGCCTTTTTTAAAGAGTTGATTTTAGTGTCTGTGCACGCTGTCCTAGCTACTGTATGATTTAGGGGTTGATCCACTTTGTCCCTTGTGTAAGATCTTGTGCCACCTCAGAGGTCACTTCTGCTACCCATATGTCAAAATACCAAACCCCCGATTCAATTCCACAGTTGGCACTGACAAAGAAACTCACACACACACGGACATGCTCAGACATCACTTGATATGTGTACCATTTCAGGCCTCCTATTATCACTGACTATTTCACTCCTTTTTTGGAGGCCAAGTGTCACCAAGGCCCACCTGAAATCAGTGTTGGATATTGACTGCGGCTTCACCTCCACAGGGACTGTCAAATCTTTCCCAACTACCTTTTTTCTTGAAGTATGACTTAATTAAAAGATTGCATTTTGGTTTTGGTTTCTTACAATATTTGTTTTGTCTCAGCCTCTTCCTATCAGTGGTATGACTTTTCATGTCACCTGGTACCTTGTTGTAATGGATAATTCTGCTGTCTGATTAGATAACCAAACAGGGTTTGATGTTGTCATAATTGTTGTCTGGTGTGCAAATAGACAGCAGAAGGGGCTCTATCAGTTTCATTAAATTCTGAGGCAGACCCAACAAGCTTTGGCCTCTGAGATTCTGATGAAGCTTTAGCTTGTCTATCTTTCTATCTGGCTGCCCTGCCGCACGCTCAGATTAACTCACACTCCACCGTAATCCCTGCTCCTGATTTATTGCAATCCCATGTGGACTGTGTAGACATTTGGTTTATTTAGCATCTTGTTTTCTCTACCAGCCACCATTAGTCTCCCTACAGACCTCATTCTCTACCTCCATCAAAGGTTTGGCAATGCCTAAATCTGTACTGTGTATCACCATTATGCAATCATAATTTCTTGAAGAGGGCTATTTCTTTCAACAACGTATTTAGTGTTATACAACAGATTGTCTTAGTGACTTTCAGTTTTAGGTGGCCCAGAAAGGGAAAGTAAGGATTTCAATCTAATCTCCTCATAGTCATCACTTAACACAGCCTCCAAATCAGATTGAAGAGCCAGCAAAAATACATGTTTGCTTTGTTTTGATGTAAACAGCTAACATGGGTTTAAAGTAACCCTAAAAATGCTAAATGAGCTTCACAGTGCCTAGTGTGGGAAGGTTTAGCTATAATTTCTGTTCATCAGATAACAGATGTGACTGGCTGCTTTTCATTCAATCACAATAAAAGAAAAGAAATCTTATTATGTTGCATCAGTTTCTCCAGCCACAATAAATCCCCAGTGTAACAACATAGCTTGGGAAGATGAATGACTTTGAAACGCACCAACACTGTTTATCAGATGGATTTACATAAGATCTTGTATAATTTAATTGTTTTACTGAGATATTCTCAATTAGTAGATGTGGACATTGGTCTCTTTGAATGAGAGCCACCCATTTTTAGTGTCACACATGACTCTGCGAGTGGAAGTGCAGTAATATTTTTGTGTTTGTGTGTATGCGTGTGTGTGTGTGAAAGAGAGAGAGACAGGGGGAGGTTCTCAGCAGTGGCAGCTGTGGAGGAGATAATCCCTTGCCGGACCTCAGCTTCTCAAATAGAAACTCCTACAACTAGTGTGGCTGAATCAGATTAAAAAGACAAAAATCTTCAGAGAAAGAGAGGGAATGCATATTATCCGCAGAAGCGCAACAGCACAATGTCGGCTTGGCTTGGAACACAGTCATAGAGCTCAGTCAGACACAATGCTGCGGTTGTCTTCTTTCCGTATGGTTTAAAAAAAAAACTGCCAGTCAAGCAAATATTGTATTTCTGCTTTTCCTCACGGACTGCTTGTCTGCTCAGTTATGAGAGCCACCAGATAGACCCAAAGGCATTTAAGTTCAGATGTCACTCCAAAGGCATTTCAACCACTTTCACTGGGCTTTGTGTGATGTGTTTCTCTGAACATTGCTTTTCTCTCTGTGAAGAGTTTGAATTTGCAGGTTAGGACCTTTTTATTAAACAGGTTGACTTCATTTCTTTTTTAAAAGGTACATGTCAAGTTGGTTGCCACAAGAAGGATGGGTTTCAGTGTTGTGTGAAATGGATCTTCGAACCTTTTCCAGCCTAATTCCAAAAGTGTGAGACGACAGTCTATCATCACAGCAACACAGAATAATTGAGAAGTTGTCTCACTCACACACACACACACACACACACACACACACACACAGAGCTTTATTTTCTAATAATTGTCTTTGAGTTTCTGTAAGTTCTGGTAGTTCCCATCATTAAAATTCTCAGTATTGTATACTGTTGCAATATTGATAATTTTCTCTTACTACTCCCACTTCCATTCACATTATCCTGCTCGAAAACTTCAGTGTCTGTAAGGATGGATATTTATACTGCAATACCAAATTAACTTTATTTTGTCTTTTGTTAAATTGTCATTGTGAAAGGCACATGTAATGGTACATCATGAATATTAGCTTTATTTTTATATTTCTTTTCCATTTGGAAAACCCCGTGACTTTGTGCTGTCATCACACCTCTGAAACCAAACGTACACCTCGTTTTCCGTAGTGAAATTTCATGTCACATTGTTTTGTGGTTTTCTGAAGTAGCACACTTGCAAAAAAAACATTTCCACATATTTATAAAGGAAGCAGAATTAGCAAGATCACATAAAATGCATTTTATGTTCTGATTATTGACAACATGCCTTAACCATTGTAGTTTGGGTCAAACAGTAGCTACGAACATCAACTGTTTTGTTATCTTTTTGACCAAAGAGAATTTCTTCAGAAATAATAATAAGAATAAATAAATAATCAGACCAACATGCCTGAAAACACACACGGCCATTTACTGACCCTGGGCTTGTCTTTATTAAGTGTCAGCAACAAATAAAGAGTTGGTTTCATAGTTACAGAAAACACTACAGAGAAAATAATCCAATTATGAAAGGTAGGAACACAGATGTCTGCATGGCTCTACAAGATGCAGCAATTTAACATTATGAGTGTGACATGTGCATGTTGTTGTTGTTAATGTTGTTTTTTCTTTCTTTGAATGTAAAGATTTTGTGCTTGTTATGTCAATTTGGGTAGATATTATTAGCTTTACTTACAGACTTTGATATCATTATGGGGACAAAATATTAGTATAAAATTTCCAATATCTGATGATAAATTATCAGCACAGATGAATGTCATGCATCCGCTAAATTGAGTAACACAGGGAAGTCACACACGTCAGGACTAGTAAGTCTGCATCATCATTTCCAACAATATTTGTTACTGCCTGCTCAGGCTACCTCGCAACCATGGAGTTTTTATACTAACACTGGATCAGCAGCTTTTCACAAACTCCCTGCACAGCTGTGTTGCCATTTAGCTGGGAGACCTCTGCTGCGGCTGATCACAACCACTGTAGACAATGTCTTTGATTCTGCCTGACGCGTCACAGCTCGTATCAGAAGCTGCTCTCCGCTCTGTTCTAAGGTGAATACGCAGAGTCTTTCTTTGACTGAAGTTGCTTGAAGCTGCGCAGATCAGATCAAGCAGAAAGTTAGTCACAGATAAAATCTAGTTTCCCCTTTATTTCACTGTGCACGTGAACACAGCTTTTACAGAAACCTTGCACATTCCAAAGTAAAACAAACCCAACTAAAACCTACCCTGCCATGAACATGGTTAGTCCCAGGTTTGAAGGGTAATCATCTGAAAATCATACATTGGGCTCCTAGTGTAGAGAGAGCTTAAGTAAACAGAATGGTCACTCGTCATTCTGAAGTGTAAATATGGCTTGTGTGTCCCAGTGGATATTTAGCTTGGGACTAGTGAGAATCATACATCCTTGGACTAAGGTTTACCCTGGATTGACAATGGATGTGTGTAGAAAGGAGTCAGGATAGTCCCAGGCTGAAAATATACAGTGTAAAAAGCCCTAATTAAGACTCAGTCATACCACAAAAATCTATGTGAACATATCTGACTGCACAAAACACATGACCACAACTTGCTTCACTTGTCCACTGAACACTTAACTACATTCTGTGACAACAGAGGTTTACAGTACATACAAATGAAGCCTATAACATTTTTAGTGCACCGTAAAATGTAATCGTAAACAACAAACTTATTAATTATAAATCAAAAATCTTCATCAGACATTAAAAATGAAAGATGGGTTAGGGTACCACTCACACAAACACTGGTGGATTTTTAATTTCCTGGAAAGTTCATAAGAATTCTAGCATTTTTTTATGTAAATGTAGTAAGTGGTACAGCATATTGCAGCACCTGTTGTGCTCTATTTTTAACTTTGGTCATAAGCAGCGTAATTTTTCAAGGTTACTTAAGTTAACAAGAACTGACAGCATAATTTGCTGTCTGCCCAAAGCTTTTCTTTTCATCAATGTTTTTAATGCATTGTGAATAGAATACATTTGCAAGTGTGCATAAACTTAAGGGCACAGATCTGTGCAATACCACCAAATTCACATATTTACCCACGCAGAGTGTATTGGTTGTTAAGCTACCTTGTGATTCTCTGTCAAAAGCAGTGCTTATAACACTTTTGATTTTTTTTAATTATTGATTCTTATTTTTGCTGTTGCAGTGTCAGTCTGCTTCACAACAGTGTACACACTCTATATTAATCTAAAAGTAATCAATCCAATTGTTTTGGGGGGAGCGGTTGGCCTTACTCATGAGAGTGCAGGGCCAACTGAAGAGCAATGAACACCTCCAGGAGTGGATGCTTGCCAACAAGTTGGCCTACACTTTGGGTCTTAAGGAGGAGGAATTGTCTAGCTGACTGCTTGGCAACTCTTCCACCTGCTAAGCTGAAGCTCCGCACATTTTGTATTCCTGCAGTGTTTTTTGCTTTTATACTGTATGTTTTTAAGTAAATCTCCTACAAGTGATGGAAGTAGATTTGTTTTTGCTTGTGTGTAAAGAAGATGTGTGTTTGTGTTTGTGTTTGTGTTTGCGTGCGTGCGTGCGTGCGTGCGTGCGTGCGTGCGTGCGTGCGTGCGTGCGTGCGTGCGTGCGTGCGTGCGTGTTTGTGTTGGCAAAAAGTCAAAAGGGGGTTAGTTCACAGTATCACCAAGACATGTAGACATCTTAAGACCCTGACACACCATCACACCATGCTGATGTTCAGCTGCAGTACAATCGTTGCATAGTTTTTGCAATATTTGTTTTTTGCACGTTGGCACGAGTCTCTAAGTACTGTTAGTTCAATCAAAAGAGATGGTTAATTTAATTAATTTACTGTGGTTTCTTCTGTGTGCTTTCATTTTAGTACCATCAAATTTCATTTTTAACAGATCTGTAGTTTTGTTAACAACTAACTGGCTTTTTGTACATTTCCATAAGCCTCAGCTGTTCGTTTTAGATGCTGGTTAACAAATTCTAACATGCTAACACAAGAAAGTCACATTCTGAGCGTTAGACAAGCTAAGCATCAACAAGCTAACACTGTCATTGTGAGTGTATTATCATGCTAATGTAGTAGCCTGCAATGTGCAAATGTGATCAGAGAACAGTGAGTTGGCAGTCAGCTGGCCACAAGGCCACACAGTGTTGGATCGGTCTGACTTTGTAGGCGATGGTTCTTAAAGGTCAGTTTGGTTTGTCAACATGGAGCCTAGAGCCTAGAGACTGATCCCTCAGTATGAGTCTAGGGTCAGACAGCACCACGAGGGTAAACACGCTCAGCCTGTCTGGCCTCCCCCATTACTTTGTATTATGGATGTACCCCAATATCTGTCAATCCGCTGAGTTACATTCGCTTTCACACACCCCTCCCCCACATCCACAACACCCACCCCTGCCCTACCCCCTCCTGATTTCAACCTACTTATGTTTTTGGTCCAGTGCCACTCCCTGATCCAGTAATGCTGGTCTTGTGCAGGGTTAGCAGCTGGGGAGGGCCAGTGACAGCTGGCATTCTGCAGGCTCACTGGAGCAAATAGACCCAGGCCACTCACACTTCACAGGGCCAATTGGACAGCTGTCTTGGACTAGGTTGGTGGAAAATTATAAATTTAAGGAAAGAGGAAGAAGGAGGCAAGGAAACAAAATCATTATTTAGGAAAAAGATGGACAGAGGAAAATGTTCCAGTCAAATACTGTATCAATCAAGGTTTTTCAGCACTCATTTTTGTCTTTTCTTCGTTCATTCTACAGAATCTGCATTTAAGTTTGTCTGCCTTCGTCAGAAAGGCTTTCTTTTCCTATGAATTATGCAGATGAGTTCTCATGAAAGATGGCAAAAAAGGTGGCTTTTAAGATATTTGGCTTGTAATTTTTTTCCGTACAACTTGAGTCATTTCTCAGTACAGGATTCTGCCTGGCTGGATAAGAGGGGTGACGATTAATGCTCTTCCTGCTTCACTTCAAGCTCCTTAAAGAATCGAAGAAGTGACAGCTTTGTGCCGTCACTTGTTCTCTGGCTAATGCTCTTGTGTGACACGTGCATCACATCATTTAATGTTGCTTTTTAGGCTTCATACCCTGCCAATCTGTGGTTCCTATGAATTAGGTTAATATGATCAAACAGGCTTTGACTGCGTTTTGCAACATCATTTAAATGAAGGTTGTGTGACTCAGTGCTGTGGCTTAGTTTTCTTCCAGAAGTGCTTGTTGCTGAAATGCAATAAGGATTTCACATAATGCATAATGTCCTGTAAGAAGGAATATTGTGTAGTCTTCTCCCAAATGTCATTCTTCTTTCCTATCTGTGTTTCTTGTTTGTTTGTTTTAGTTTTTTTTAACAAGCTAACGACTAAATGGTAAAAGGTCGCAAAGTTCAGAGCTTGAAAATTGCTTTAAATCTTCATACATGGAGTGACATAACTTTCTTAACATTTCAAATTTTGAATTAAATCAATCTTAAATACAGCTTATTTTCAATTAATCTGTTGCTGATGCATAATGATTTATTTCTGCTACACACTTGTGTCACAGAGATAAACTGCTAAATGTGTCTCTATAGCTAAATTTGCAAGTCACATTTGGTGCTCTGTTTTTGGGCATTTGATATTGTGTTTGCTAGGTTGTATCTGCCTGCAGTTATCCCTCTACCTTTCGTTTTATGGTCTTTTCATTTTTTTACCAAGCAATCTTAACCATGCTATTCATTTACCAAAAACACAGGATATCAAGAAATGTCTTAAGTTAAACTTGGGGCTCTGTAGCTTTCCTTTTTTACATTTGTATGTGGCACTAACATGAACAACACTTTTTTCTTCTTTTTTTTCTTTTTTTTATGTCAACACCAGGTATTAAATGAAGAGTGTGATCAGAACTGGTACAAGGCAGAGCTAAATGGAAAAGACGGCTTCATCCCCAAGAATTACATAGAGATGAAAGCCCATCCGTAAGTATTATGGATATCCCTTTCTCTTAAGTCAGTCTTTATGTATCTATAAAGATGGTCTCAACACTGTGGTCTATCTGTCTGTCTGTTTTTTCTCTCTTTCCCTCTCTCTCTCTCTCTCTCTCTCTCTCTCTCTCTCTCTCGTTATAGAGACATAGATTTAGATATAAATAGAGACATATTTATGAATAGATATAAATATATTCTTAAAGGACATTACCTCTGGATCTGTGTTCAGTGCCAGATTACCTCTCAGTGTTAATGCGCTCCAGGCCTCTTATACTTAATTGAATATTGACCTCATTGCATCATTGTTGGGTTGCCTTCAGATGTAGCTTTTTTCTTTTGTATTGTAACAACAATGCTTAAGTGTATGCAATCTTTAAAGTCCTTGCAGTGGCTAGAGGAAATCCATACTTAGCTGCATCGTACACACTTGAACCTCTCATAATCATTATAATAAGTTTTTACGAGTAATGCAGCTTTAATACAAATGTTTCTAAACAATTATAGTGAGTGCAATGTTTTCTGCAAAATAATACATGTACAGAAAGTGAGAGTGCAGCATAACATTTAGCATGGCATTTAGCAAAACACTAGATGTTTTGATTGTTTGACTGAAACCCTAAAAAAAATATTAGTAAAGTAGTTGTCTTATTATTGACACATGGTGTCTTTCTTAACAGAATTTCATGGAAATGACATTCTAGGGTATTTGTATCCTTTTTTTAAACACCATGTTAAAATGTACCATATTTGTTATATTTATATATTAACACATCCATGTCAGTACTTTTCATCAGACTCCGCAAAAGGTTTGTGTGAGCAGACGATACCTGTTACATTCGTGAGGTAAATTTTACACCTCAGCCTGGTCATTACTTTATCATTGCTTTCCCATCAGGGGCTTAAGATTAAATTCACTGCCTGCCACTCATCCAAACCACATCAGAGAGAACAGGAAAGACGATGCCATTTAACAAGCTGTGCATGTGCAGGACCTGGCATTTCTACACCTGGCACATAGTTAGGGAATAGTAAGGCATTGTATCAGTCAGTGTTTTTATATTGTCTTGGAAAACTGATAACAGTTTTGTTTGTTTTTCTAGTGTGCAAAAGAAGTTTATAAGCGGAAATTCAACACCACCAGTGCCTGCTTTCCGAAGTTAAAATAATAGGTTACAACTGTTACTGTAAAATAGCCAGAAGGCTGAACTTCAACTATGACAAAATCCTGAATAAGTCCTGAATCACAGACTACAGTGATTTTCAAATCTTGTCTAATGTCTCATGTTGCTTGCCTTAATGGACTGCGTTGTACACTCTCACCACATCCTGTGACCTCGTCTAATTTTTTTTTTTTTTTTAAGAAAATTTCCGAACTGTCATTTAGTACTGTCTTGTTGTAGTAGAATATTGTACGCTACATTGTGATGTAGTATAGTGCAGCCTGTGAAGATTTGATTTTAGTAAATTAGTTTCTGTGTAGAATGCAGACTAACTGTAATTTTTGGTTTGTCCAGAGAAAATAACCCAGTACAATAATGAACTATCGGCTGTGGTGAAGGACTGGAGTTTGCTTCAGTCTCCCATTGTGGTGAAAATGAAGTGCCATCTGAAAGCACCAGGCACCCACACAACCCAACACACATGCACACACAGCTGTGCAATACAGCATAGCGCAGCCGAGTATGGCTCAGCTCTTAGTCAGAGACCTTTCTGTTTGCACACAGATATTTGCCCCTACCCCAACAGCAATTGTGTTTTTCTGGCTAATGCTCTGGTTTGTGTGACAGTCAATTAAGAATAAGAGTGGTTGATACAGCAATGAATGCTTTCAAGCATTCTCTTTTACAAGGGTGAATTTTTAGGGGTATGTGTGTTGTGTCGTGTGTGTCGTGTGTGTCTGTTGCTGATAGCACTGCCAGTTGTTCTCCTCTTATTATTTCCTTGGCTCCATTGATTGCTCTCTTATCACTTCAATCAAACAGGGAGAGTGAGTTGGTGTGCAGGTCTGCTTTGCTGTCAGGCACAGATGCAAAGCAGATCAAGAGCCAGCCATTTCATTATTGATTTTCACCTACGCGTAAAGGAGCCAAGATGTCATCTTTTGGCTGACTGTACTTTTTAATTATTTACACAAGTAAAGAGCTTTTCACTGGCTTTGTCTCCCATATTTCTCTCCTTTCTCCGTCCATCTTCAGCTCTCTCCCTTATTCACTTTGTCAGGGCTTTCTCACAGTAACATATTATACAGCTAAATATACATTAATGCCACTTAAAAGTTATGAAACCTAGCTGTCCCTTTAAGTCTAAAATTGATCCTATTCTTTTTTCAGTTTAGCAGCTTTCAACGCAGATGCTTGTGAGTGCACATGAAGTCATTTTCAATGATATGTGCTTCTGCACTTGCCGTTACCACTCAACAGTTTGGTGAATCAGTGGTTAGCACGGCCTCCACAGCACTCTCACCTCAGTTTAAACTTGTCAGTCAGCAGGTACGGTGTTTGTGTGATGTTTGTGTGCTCTCGTTTGGTCCTCTGCAAGTCTGCAGACAGAAGGAGGAAACTGTTGAGCTCAACTGAAACTCTTAATTGGTTTATAGGCATGAGTTTGAGTGGTTGTGCGAGTGCTTATATGTGTGTGTGAGATTGCTTATGTTTCAGCTCTGTGACAGGCCGACAAAGCTAAAGGTGTCCCACACCTCTCTGACCAGTGTGCGCAGGTCTAGGTTTCCCCGGTTAACCTCAGCACAATAATTATTATTAAAGAAAAACTTGGTTTCTATCTCCTAGGGATCTGAGTTGATTCACTGATGTCAAAAAAAAAAATTTTCAAATGTTAATCAAGAGCATGGTTTGATGAAAGGAAGAGAGTCAGGCCTCAGTTTTGGGGTCGGTGCAGAAACTGAGCATGTTAAAGAGTGCAACGTTACCTTGTCAGACTCGACAGTTTCATTTTCATAAAAGGCAATAGACGCAAGTGTTTTTGATTCACTGACTAAATGATTATCGGCAAAAGATTATTTTGAAGACACAAATGTCAAATAAACTGGGAACAGTCAGTGCCCCTACAAATGATCTCAAATTAACTCTGGTGCTGGCACTGTGGGATCATTTATCTGAAGTGCCAGTTCTGTTTGATATTGTGTTTCAATTAAAAAAGGACACCAGTGAGTGGTTTGGCACGCAGCATGCTGGAGCAAGAGACCGAAAATAGTCCCTCTTGTCTGTTTATTTATTTGAGAATTGGTTTTAAAATCAAGAATCCTTTTGATTGTGAGTTGTTTGTAAACTGAATCATGACCAACAGGAATTATAATAGAAACATGAGATTGCCAAAGACTGACGTACTTGCTGACTTGTTCTCGTTTTCTTCTTCCTCCAGGTGGTTCTTTGGCAAGATCCCCCGGGCCAAAGCAGAGGAGATGCTGAACAAACAGAGGCAAGATGGGGCCTTCCTCATCAGAGAGAGCGAGAGTGCACCAGGAGACTTCTCCCTCTCTGTGAAGTAAGTAGCTGCACCAATTTGCCACTGAGGGAAAAACATGATTCACACTCACAGTTTTCTATAAATGCAATTTCACAACATCCTTACATCAGTGTACAGTTTCCCCACATCTGATCAGGTTCATAAGTTTCCATACTTGGTATGTCTGAGTCATCAACGGAGTTTCTTCCTTATTCCTGTGAAGTCTCAGTGCTGCCCTCTGGCGACCAACTTTCGCCAGTACTGACTTTTTGCACAGACACCAGCCCAATGAGCACTTACTGTTGTAGCCAACACTTCTGACCTTCTCAAAACACACAGTTCAGAACAGCTCACAGCAGGTTACATGTAAATTTGATGCTTTGATATGGATCTTAATTACTGTCTGGACTGTCCTGATCCCACTTAGTCAGCTAGTATTGAATGTCAGTCTGTTACTAGCGTGACTGATTCATTTAACTAACACTTATCAGTCTGTCACAGACACGCCTAATGCATCTGATAAGAGATTTTAATGTAAGTGTTCCACTATATTTATTTAAATCTGTGCTTTGCTAAACTAACGGTCAGACATTGTACCTTTGTGCTCTCAAATGTTCCTGAGGATGCCCTCTTCAACGTTTGCTCTCTTTGGTCTTGTGCAGATATGGAAATGATGTTCAACACTTCAAGGTTCTTCGTGACGGGGCTGGAAAGTATTTCTTATGGGTGGTGAAGTTTAGCTCCCTAAACGAGCTGGTAGAATACCACCGGACCACCTCGGTCTCTCGCAATCAGCAGATCTTTCTGCGAGACATAGAGCCGGTCACCCAGGTAAGAATTACAACTAAAAGTACAACTACAATGACACTCAGGGCACAAAAACAATAAATATGACTTTTTTTTTACTGAGTGGAATGGTATACAAAGTAAGGAGGTGAACATGTGTTTTATTTGAGAATATAATCAAATGTATTTTCAAACTTGCTAGCACAGTACATGCTCACAGAAATCTGGTCCTTCCTCTAATCTATCACTTATTGGAGGGAAGTTTAGTCCCTGATGTCACACAACCAGAAAGAACATGTTAGTAGTTGGCATAACCACATATGAACAAACTGAAGAATAAGAAAAGAAACATCCTTCCCTAAAAAGCTCTTTTGTTCACCAAAGAATATGGTTACACATTAAATTTCTGTCAATGTTCAAAAAAAGTAAAATAAGAATTATCTTGAGGGAGAAACAGAAAGAAAATGCCGCCCTAAAGGGCTTTTCACATTGCACTCCGCCCAGGGCTTAAAGCACTTAAAAGGCCTGTATTCATGTAACTTTTTCCTTCGTGGCAGCATTCTTTATCATTGTTTACTGATGAGGAGAGCAAAGGCAGCAGTTTTTGGCCACCTAGAGAACAAGCACTGGATCTTTTTTTCCCAGAGCACTCTGAACTGACTTTTTGTGCAGTTGCTCCAAGTCTTTCTAGTTGAAAACCTAAAAATTCTGTCAAAGTACCTGGTGTCACTGGTGTGAATCTACAAATAACCGTGACCTGGATGGATGAGAATCTACTGGGATGTACCTGGTGTCACTAGTGCCACTCTTTTTGCCACCCAATTATATGTTACGATATAGATGGACTTGTAACAGTGGTAACCAAGAAGATGGAGGAATAACTCTGTCTATATTTGTCTGTTGAGAGCTTTGTTGTCTCTTTATAAAAGACACAGAAAAGTCCGTTTGTGATCACAGAGCTGCTTTTGCTGGTGACTGTTAGCTTATTTTATTACTCAGCTTGTAATTAGTAGTGGAGTTAAACCTCTGTCGGCATTAATGGACAACCAAATGCAGCGTTTTTTTGTTTGTCTTTTTCTTTCATCATTGGCCATCTAGCACTGTGCCAGGGAAAAAAATGGATGTGGACATGGGCTATTGTTATAACCTTTTAAGTCACTGCTTAAGGGAACTTTGGCTCAGGTACATTTCTAAATGAGCTAACCCTGACTTTGGCCCAGGGTTTGCCAGCACTGCAGGGGAGCCCAGAGAATGAAGGGTCATCCCCTGAAAATCCACTAAACACAGGCCTTAAAGGGGTCAGGGTGAAATGTGACTGAAGAAAACATAGCAGCCACACATCATCCTAGAATGTAAACATGCCAACAGACGTAACCCAGGGCTGGTGGAAGTGCAGTGTGAATCAAAAAGCCATGGGCTAAGGTTAAACTGGAGTTAACAAAGTGTGTGTGTATGTGTGTTTGTGTGCGTTTAAAGGGGCTAAGTTGTCCGAGGGTGACCTCTTAGCAGGACTAAGAATAGCAGTGTGAAAAGCACTTAAGTTGTGACAGTTTTTGAAATGAAAAATGTAGATATACTTCTTTGCTATTTATAATCTAACTAATTTGATAAAACAGGCATATCAGGCCAACATATCTGTCATTAGAACTTATGACATCACCTCCATCTTGGTGTAATTTGAATTATGTTTCAATGGCTGCGGCGTTGTGGGTTAAGAAAGGACAATGATGCATAAAAACATCTGCTTTGTTCTGGGAATTCATTTGAATACCCAAAGTTGTATTTTACAGGGACCTTTTTAAGAGGCTGGCTTGAGGGTAATTATTCAAAGCACAGCATATAGAAAATGCAAACAACATGGAGCCTTTTTGTCTTACTTTTACTGCTATTATTATAGCTACTTTTACTACTTAAAACAAAACCGTTTTGAAAATATAGATCAGGTGCCTGTTCATCTGATGCTGTGAGAATACTTTATTATCTTAACACCCTCTGTGTTATCAATGCTTTTGTCCAGTAGGCTGATGGTTATGGTATTGATATAATTAGAATTGATCTTTTTAATAGTTTAACTTGGAATGAAAATCTCATTCAAATGTCCAGAATGCAGTAAATGTCCTCACTTCATCCACCTGGTCAAAAGCACAAAAAAAGCATCCAAATTTTTAGCAACTCCATTTTGGGCCAATAGTGCTTCATTGATCTCATCACCTGTATGTCCTCAATGTTGCATCGGCAAAACATATGCAAGCTTCTCAGAAAGAAGTCTGTGAATCTCTTTGCTACTTACGTGACTCTGGATGTCAGTAGAAGGTTTACAGCAAGTCTGAGGGACAGCTGCAGGGGAGGAGAGGAAGTGTTACAAAAACCACACAAAAAAGTAGAGATGAGAAGAAGCTGCAGGTAAGCTGGAGGGAAAGAGAGAGTCATATACTGAGAAAACATGTCTGTGACAAATAGCATGAGGAGGCAGAGAGTCAGTCTGTGTATGAAGGAGAGGGCCACATAGCTTTATCTCAAGCTTTATCTTGTCTTATCTTCATGAGGAAGACAGCTAAAATTCTAGTCAGCAGGATGCAGTGCTGCTGTTTTACTCCTGTGTGAATATGTTCAACATTTTAGAAAGACCAATGAATTTGTTTGCTTTTTGCTCACAGTTTTCAGTAGGTTTTTAGCCCAGTTACAATAATGAAACCTATAACTTCTTAGATATTATCCTTTATTGTGTACACATTTTATAACCCCATTGTAATAATCAGTGTTAAATCAGTGAAATGAAAGCTAGCTTCTGTATTAGTAAATGTTCTTTTTGACTGCGTGCTTAACTAGAGTATTGCATAGTCAGGTCAGCGACAGCGAGGGTCACCATTCACTCAAAAACCAGCATCAGTGTTTCAGAGCTGATATCATTAGCACTGTAATTTAGATTCTTGTTATTTGTTTTTTTCAGATCATCATTAAACATCCTTGCTAACTTTTCTTTACTCTCTCTTTCCCTCCTTTCATTGCACAGCATCCCACATATGTGCAGGCGCTTTTCGACTTTGACCCCCAGGAAGAAGGAGAGCTGGGTTTCCGACGTGGCGATTTCATCCAAGTCCTCGACAACTCTGACCCCAACTGGTGGAAAGGAGGCTGCCACGGCCAAACGGGCATGTTCCCCCGCAACTACGTCACGCCTGTCAATCGGAACATGTAAACAGTCAGATCATGTATAAAACAACAACAACAACAACAACAACAACAACCACCACCACCACCACCACAACAACAGCAACCATCACCATCATCATCGTCATTATCGTTCTTGATCGCATCAGCCTCCCCATCCAAACCCCTCCAACCACCCCTCCACATCTCTTCACCATCCCAAGATAACAGGAGCAGACAGGAAGAAGGCAAACAACCGAAAGAGAGAGAAAGAGAGAGAGGTAAAACAGTAGTAGTGCTGTCGTAGGCGTCGCTGTGTGGGTTTTTACTTGCGCTGAAAATGTTCACCTCCCCAGTGAACACCTCGGTGAGCATTTGAACTGTCTTTGAGGGAAGTCTAAATGCAGAGAAACTAAAGTGTAGTGCACCAACCGTGAAGATAACCAAATGATTCTACCCGCTCCCACAGCTGCTTCTGTCTTCTCTGTAACTTCTTAACATTCTGCCTTTCTTTTGTGTTGTTGTTTTTTTTCTTAGCCGCATGTTGTTTTAATCACCTAAATGAAATGCCTACCGATGAATCCTAACTCTGTTTTAAAGAAAAAAAAATCAAAAACATAAAAAAGAAGAAATGGTTTTAAAAATGTACAAAAAGAAGAGAGAAAAAAAATGATGCAATCTACAGTACAGCAAGTTTCCATGTCTAAGATCATTGGCACGTGAGCATTGTACATCAGCCATTGGCTGTATAAATAAATCAACTATAGAGAGAATCCATTTTTTAAGAATATATATTATATATTTGTATGTGTTTGGTCTGTTTTACCTCTCATCACAAATTGTATTTTTTTTTTTTCCATTTGTAAATTATGTTCAATCTTTTGTTAGTCTGGATAAGACCTAGTAGCTCTAGAATGTGCTGAATTGTCAGTTAGGTTTTATGTTTGTTCGGAATCTATCTGAGGGATCTCAGATAATACAGCATGATATTTAAGGAGGTATAAATTCCATTTGATGAGGTTTCTCTTGTCAAAAAAAATGCAAGGAAAGCAAAATTAGTTCTTTAAGAAGAAACTAATCCTGTCCAGGAAGCCAATGTTGACCAGCAAGTCGAGCCATGAATGCTGCAAGAGCTGTTGTATTTCAAAGCCCTGTATAAAGGTCAGCCACCTTTTCAAAGCCAATGTATTTATTGCAGCCATTTTACTTGGGCAGTGAATGTAGCTGACTGAGGCCATAGACATTAACATGAGGGAAGCAAGGTCGGAGAACTGAACTACACAACCATGCAAGGGATTTTCAAAGACATGCTGAAATAGTAATGTTGTCGATATTCATTTGTAAACAAAAGGATGTATGAGGATATGTACAGGTAGTTGAAAAACGCATATTCGCAAACATCGATCACGCGCGTGCATCGACAGATGCTCTCCTCCTTGCTACACCTGCACGTAGCAGAGAGGCTGAGTTCGGATAATCACATTGTGTAATCACCAGTGCAGATCTGCAGCTGGCACAGATTAACAGTTCAGAAAACTGAGAGATTGTCTTTTATGCTAAAAGTTGAGAGATCAGTGTAAATGATGTAAAAGTTTTTTGTTTTTGTTTTTGTTTTGTTTTTTTCCTTTTGTCCGACGTGGCGTGTAGTCAAGCACTTTTTGTGTCAAACATTTGATTTCAAGTCCTGTGTGTGTGTATGTGCGTGTATGTGTGTTTGCTTGTTTACTGTGTTTATGTTACTGGTTTGTGTATTTCTTGTTCTCTCTGGATAGTGCCTTTCTCTCTGGTGTTTCAGTGTCTCCGACCTGCTACTTTGAGCCCCCTCCCTTTATGGGGCCTGCCAGTCCTGCAGTGAGAAACAGTGTACATAATCCAACCTGTCCCACCCAACAATGCCCCCTCCCCTCTCCCTCCCCTTCTACATCAACCTACGCCTTCACCTTATCCTCACCAACATGGAACTCTTCTTATTTAAATGTCTCTCGCCTTGTCTTACCTAATGATACCGTTTTGTTTTTTGCTCTTTTTTATTTGCATTTGTTTTGTTTTTGTTTGTTTTTTTTCAATTAATAAAATGCAATTATTAAAAAAACAAGAATCACTTTTTGTCATTTATATTTTAGAAGAAATGTATCTCACAGATATGAAATCCCGTAAGTCTCAGAAATTCACTAACTCACTTTTTCAAGTCTGAGTCTGCAGATTCTCCCCAGGAAGGTGCTGTTCAGACTTTGCATCAAGTGTTCAAGTGCCAAACTTTGCCACTCAGCTATTGTTTTCTCAGAGTGTGACATAAAGTTTAAACGCTTCTCCACCTTCCTGCAGAGAATTGAAGGAGGAGATTTTTTACCACTGAGGTATCGAACATAAAAGTAGTAAGTCACAATATAGTGTAACACCTGTTTTCCTATCCTTTCTAATGAGCTATGTTTTATTTATTTATTGTTGCAATCAAACAAACTATATAAAAAATGTTAACATGTGGCGGAATAAAATATTATAGTACCAAACACAGCAATAGGAGTATGTTGACAGCAAACACCTTTAATTCTTTTTCTTAACACAGCTAAATGCATATACTTGAATTTGCTAACTTTAGCCTCCATGAGCTTGAAGCAACAGAAATCTTGGCCAAAGGTAACTATACATTTTATTGCTTATAAACTTAAATTTTCTGTTGTAATAATAAAAGTGCTCTTCCTTCTTTTAACGGGATATATTGGTAGCTTAATCATTGCAGTGCAGTATGATATTTACCCTGAAAACTAGAAAAATTGCTTGTTATATGTAATCCATCACAGTGACCATCCGGCAGGCTTTGATTTTTTTTGGCGGAACTGGTGTTGCTTGTTAACACACTGTTGAGAGCACAGATTGTTTTTCATCTGCGATAGGGATTCTGTGTGTGTGCATGTGTGTGTGTGTGTGTGCTCCTTAGCTCTAAACCGAGATTTGGATGCTGCATTCGTTAGGTCAAACCTGGAAGCTTAAAAGAAAAAAGTATCACAAAAAGAAAGCTTTTTCAGCAACATCTCTCCATAAATACATGCTTTGAGCTGTGCAACATACCCAATCATGATTATCATGACTTTTTTATTATTTATTGCTGAAAACAACTTACAATCAAAACAGTATAGTAGTAAAGTAATAGTCATATGAGTGATGAGTCCCCTTTGACATGGTCTTAGATGGCCTTGCCCATCCTCACTCATTTTAATGTTACCCATGTTATGCTGACATTGTATTAATTTATCTTTGTATTGAAGCTATCATCTGAATTATCTAGACTACATAATTAGCCTCTTTAACTAACAAAAGGGAATTCCTCCAGACACCAGAGCAGTGCAGTGAGTCAGTCAGTGGGTTTTGTGAAACGCCAACTCAAACATCAGGCCACATTTCATTATGAAACCCATCCGAAGTGTTTCTCCTCCTCCCAAGGGTGCAGATGATGTGCATGTGTGTGCCGATCTGAGGAAGCAGTGAAGAGAAAGCTGATGATTTCACTTCTTGAAGAGCAGCCCGGGGTGTGCTGTGCATGCAGCACTCTGCTGCAGCCCTGTGAGATCTTTAACATCACGTTAGCCACGGTCTGGTGCACTGTCTGCTCCACATTTGGACTTTTAGCTCTCAGAGTACCATTTTAGCTCCTCTCTTCAATCTGGCTCCTCTCTGCCTTCATTTTTGTCACCAACCGCCTTAAGCTGACACTGTTACATCAGTGTTGCTGTCCTCCTTCCAGCCCTCCCATCTGGAATGTATTCTATTCTGGTTATGAAAGATACCAGGCTGCTCCAGTGCTTCTATTCATCTTAATGACATTCACCAGTAATGCCACCCGGTCAGACACTTGCACTTGCTCAGTTGACCACTAGTGGCCCTGGAGTTATTCATATAAAATTAATTCAAGACATTTTTTCATTTAAACTATTAATACAAACCTATA
>JAQNCA010000011.1:10662822-10676443 GCA_029783725.1 Acanthurus tractus
TAAACTGTTGCAACTTCAAAATATTTCAAGCTCTTTCCTATTTATAAAATAGTGGATTGACAGAGATTCATTGCTGAAAAAGTTTTTTTGTGTGTTAATATGGATAAAGAACAGTTTGTTTCTGTTTTTCTGTGAATAGAAACCCCCACCCCACAGAGGAAAGGCCTGCGCTCAAGCGCCTTGAGGCCCAAGAAGCAGGAACCAGCCAAACTGACTGGGCCTATAGCTGTGGAGACATGGGTGCCCGAAGAGGACCTGGAGCTGTGGGAGATCAGAGCCTTTGCAGAAAGGTGAGAAAAACACATCATGCCTCCTCTGATCAGACTTCATTGTTCGGGAAAATCCTGAAATCTACTGATAGAGTAGACTCACCCTTTTTCCCTGATTTTACAGAATAGAGAGGGAGAAGTCACAGGGTCTAGATCCCTCCAAGACCAGCGGTAGTTTGAAGACAGCAGAGGATGTCAAGGCCCATCTGGAGAATCAGCTGAAACAGGCCAGACTGGCAGCCCAGCAGGTGAGAGCACTGTACACAGCACGCACACACACACACACACACACACACACACACATACAGGTGTTCTCAGTTTTTGAAGATGATTTATGAAGATTTATGAAGATGTTTTTAGGTTTCAGTCGGGCGGCACTTCATTCATTTTTTGCTTTTGTTTTGTTTTTTTAAGAGTTGTGAGGTACTTATCCAAAATCAGTGTGTTACCCAGGGAAGATGGTAAACAACATTGAACTATTCCTTTAACAAACTCTCCATGCAACTCAGATGTTCTAACATTATTCTTTTAGAAACGTCTGGAGCAGCAGAGACTGAGTACGACTGCCACCACTTCCACAACAACCACCACCACCTCAGCCAACACTCCCAGCACCCCATTGTCCACAGGCCAGAGGACAGGTCAGGTCACGTCTGGAACCAAGATGGTGCTGGCCTCCAAGCTGGGCTCCCCAGTTTCCTTCCAGCAAGACAAAAACTTCCAGCAGTCTTTTGCTTCCTGGGTCAAGCAGGGTCAGACCAACAACAGCTCAGGTAAGCCGGTGGAACGACAAGGATTTGAGTTTTCATCAGCTCATCTGTACATGCACATAAACACCGAATGGTTGAAAGTTGTGTGCCTTCTCATCCATCGTCTTCCGTTGGACACAGGCAGACTAAGGTCTTTGTCACAAGAGACTTTTTGTGTTTTTCCTTTTTACGTTTTTTTATTTTTCCTCTTTTTTTAAATCGCTGTTTGACTGCCATCAGTTTGTAAGAAGTCGATCATTGGTATGACTTTCCACAACTGTCCTATGTTGTGTGTCTTTTTTTTTTTTTTACATTGGTAAATGTGATTGGCTCGACAAAATGACTTTGTGGCTCGTGGTGTCCACTTTAAATCCTGTTAAAACTAGATTTTCAAATTGGTCCTTAATAACATAAAGGGGGTTTTCAGGAGAGCCTCCTAATTATCAGAATTTAAACCCCGAGCAAACCAATAATCCCAAGAGTATCACCCCTGTGTTGACACAATCTTCCGGTGGACACCACAGCCGTAGACTGGCCGCCGTGCTGGCCCTTATGGCATTGCGTGACTGCAGGTGGCATGGTGTGTCTTGCAGCCTCCACAGGCTCGGTGGCCTCCGTGGCTAGCAGCATCACCACCTCAGAGCAAACGTTCCAGATCGCTGGCAGCCCAGTGACAGTGGCTGGCCAAGTCCTCGCCGCTAAGCTCCCGCTGCCCGCAAACAGCAAGATTGTCACGCTGAACATGCCCACCACGCAAGGAGGTAGGGAGCACAAGTGTCATCCATTTCCGCTGGTTTGACTTTACCAAAATGGATGAAAGAGTGTCATGTGAGAAGCAAAATCAGCCTGTGATAAGTGATGGTGCTGAGCATGGATGATGCCTCCAGTGTTTCCTTTGTTTCTGTTATTTTTACATTCGATAGAAGAGCCTCTCTGACCAGAAATAAGATTGTTTTGTTTTTTTTTAATATGTCTGGCTTTTTCTGTCTTGTGTATTAAATACTGCTTGAGGGAGCCTTTTTTTTTAATCCAATTTTAAGCAAACATGACATTTTGAAGATCTTAAACACACACACACACACACACACACTGACACAGTGCATGCCTCATCCGTTACAGCACTTAACTGTTTGCACCCAATGCTTGTTTGCTTCGTTTCTTACATAATCACTTTTATCAACAGGTGTAGTCCAGCAGAAAGTCCTGGGAATATTTCCTTCTGGGCCTCCAGCGAACCTTAGGACGTACAGCACACTACATCCTACAACCGGCAACATGAACCTCAGAGCCACCACCTCCGCCTCGACTACCCAGCAACAGGTCGTTTGTCTGTCACCCTCTCCTTTTCAGTTTTTTCCTTGAAGATAGGGAAGATGTGAAGGATGTTGACTGATGATTTTACCTCTGGCTTTGTGTTCCAGGCCATGGCAGCAGGTGGCCTTGCACAGCCTGGCACAACGATGGGCCAAACACCATCCCAGTCTACCTCTGTTGGCACAGCAATGGTCAGAGGTCAAGCGATGGTTCAACAAGGTGCCTTATCCAGCTGATCATTTACAGTTTGTAAATGAATGTCACAAATAAGCTTCTGTGGCTCGGGCCTTACTCGCTCTTCATCCCCTCACAGGTCACCCTCAGCAGGCTGTGACCCCGTCAGGCCGTGGCCCGCCTGGATCCGCAACTGTGCCTGGTTCTTCACCGATGCAGGCAACCGCAGCGCAGAGAGCAGTGGGTGTCGCACCGTCACCTCATGCAGCCACCACAGCACCTGGACAGTCACCTGTAGCTTCCTCACAAGCCAACAGACCACAACAGGGTCAAGTTAAACTGACGATGGCACAGCTCACGCAGCTAACGCAGGGTGCTCAGGTGAGCCTTTGCCTCCCTAATTGACATCTTAAATGGAGTTTTGATTTAGTACTTAATGTTTAGCCCTCTTCATAGAAAGTACACAGATGTATATCTTGTATCACAATATGGCCAGAAAGTAGACATAAAGATATAAATAGAGAGACATGACTTTTTGTATATAATGCTCAGCAATACTATGACAATGACTGAGGTAAGTTAATGCATCTACTTTGACCTTTTTCTTTGTTCCTTTACTTGAAGTCTTCAAAATGTTTTTAACTTGCTCTTGTAAAGCCTCGAAACCTTGGTTTGAATTGTGGTATACAAAGAAAGTTCAAAACTGTATAACTTGTAGCTTAAGTTAAGGTTCTTTTTGTCTTCAACTGCAGGGTGGAAACCCAGGTCTGACGGTGGTGATCCAGGGTCAGGGACAGACCCAGGGACAGTTGCAAATCATCCCACAGGGGGTAACAGTCATCCCTGGCCCTGGTCAGCAGCTCATGCAGGCAGCCATGCCCAACGGCCAGGTCCAGCGCTTCCTCTTCACTCCCATGCCTCCATCTTCATCGGCTTCAACTCCGACACCCACCACTGCTACCCCTACAAAGCCCGTCCTAGCTCAGACCCCTCAAACCCAAGGTCCAGCCCAGGTCCAGACAACCCCCTCATCCTTCGCCCAAACTCAAATGGCTGCCCCTCTGCCCACACCAACACACGTTACAGCCCCAGCTCCAACACAAATGCCACGTTTGGCCCCCACCCCAGCCCCCGTCCCTGTGCAAACCCAAGTTTCAGCCAATACTCCGCTACCAGTCCCTGCACAAACTCAAATATCCACTCCTATGCCTGCTCTGCCAGCCCTGGCCTCAACACAGGCTTCATCCTCCTCACCAGCCTCTGTCCCCACACTGCCCCAAGTGGCAAGGCCTGTGCTCGCCCCAGCACAGAATGCTGTCCCAGCCATGGTGCATAACCAAGTCCCCACCCTGACCCCAGGCCCCTTCCAAACACAAACCCAAACGGCAGTTACACTGCCTGTCCCAGGACAAGTCGCACCTCAATCCCAGCTCCATACACACACCTTCAGCTCCACCCCTGCCTTAACCTCAGCTCCTGTCCAGATGCATGTCAGTGCCCCCGCCCCTGCTTTGGCCCCTTTCTCAGGCCCCTCCAACTTGGCCCAGATGCCTGTTTCTGCCTCTCTTCCCTCACCTGTCCAAGTTCCAACCCCAGCTCTCGCTCCTGTCTCTGCTCCCGTCATTACCGTCGTGTCCACTCAGATGGCTGTCCCGTCCCCAGCCAAAGCACTAACCCAGATCCAAGCCACAGCTCCTGTTCCCCGTCATGCTGCTGTGGCCAATGCTGTTGTCACACCAGTCACAGCCACCTCAACGACACCCTCAGTGCCAGGTAAAGTACCCACTGCAAGTCCCACCAACACGTATCAACATCTTCTGCAAATAGTCATTTTTCTATTCACAGTGATCTATTCTTTTAAATTCATTGCTTATCTTCCTTCTCTCTCCTGTTGCAGCTCTGATGGAGCAGAGGCCAACCAAGCCCCAGGTCTGGACCGCGGCCTCATCTCAAGCCCAGACTCCAGTTCAGCCAGCTCAGCTTGCTGCAGCTCCTGTTCAGTCCTCTGCCTTGGCCACTGTACCCATCTCAGCCCCTACATCAGTTTCCACACATTCACCCATCACTCCGCTGCCTCAAGCATCACTTCCTGCTCAAGCCCAAGTGCAAGTTCAGCATCCTACCGTTGTATCCATGCAGCAGGTTTCTCAAATTCCAGTCTCAGCAGTGCAGGTACATATGAAGGGATTACCCGTCTCTTCTGTTGTCACCACTGTGAGACCTACACAGCCTCAGCTACAGCCTCAAACCAACACCCAACTTCAGGCCCAGCGTCAAGCCCAGATCTGTACACAGATTCAGGTCCAGCCCTATGGCCAAGTCCAACAGATGCCACACATTCAGGCCCAAGCACAAGCTCAAACCCACCCCCAGGTCAGGGTTCAGTTTCAGCCACAAGCTCAGCAGTCACACCAAGGCCAAGTACAACCCCATGCTCAAAATCAACCTCAGGTGCAGTTTCAGTCTCAAACACAAACCCAAAACCAAACCTTGCCCCAGGTTCAGGTCCAGGCCCCAGCCCAGGCCCAACTCCAGTCACGACTCCAACCTCAGTACCACCCCCAGGTACAAGCTCCATTTCAAACACAAGCTCACACCCAATCCCAGGCTCAGCAGCAACCTCAACCCCAGGTTCAGTCTCAGGCTCAGACTCAGCTACAGCCTCAGATCCAAACCCAGCTCCATCCCCAGGTTCAGGTCCAGTTCCAGCAACAGAGCCAAGTTCAGCCGCAGCCTCAGGCCCCGCAGCAACCCCAGGTCCAAACCCAGCCCCAGTTTCAAGTGCAGTCACCGCAGCAGGTCCAGCAGCAGCTTCAGGTCCAAGCTCAACCCCAAGTCCAAGCTAAACTCCAAGTCCAGTTCCAGCCTCAAAACCAAACTCAAGTTCAAGCGCAGCCTCAGCTTCAGGTCCAGTCTCCAATCAGACATCAGCTCATCACAGTTCCAGGCCTCCAGCAGCCAGTTCAGCTGCTCTCAGCTCTGCCGCCACATGTTGCTGCTCAGATCCAAGCCCAGATCCAGGCACAGGCGCAGCAGCAGGGCGGAACAGTTCCCCAGCAGATCAAACTCCAGCTGCCCATCCAGATCCAGCAGACAGGAGGGCAGATTCAGGCCCACCAGATCCAGAACATGGTTACCATACAGGCACCAGCTAGCGTTCAGGAGCAACTCCAGAGGATACAGCAACAACAGCAGCAGCAGCAACAACAGCAGCAACAACAACAACAGCAACAACAACAACAGCAACAACAACAACAACAACAACAGCAGCAGCAGCAGCAACAGCAGCAGCAGCAGCAACAGCAACAGCAACAACAGCAACAGCAGCAAGTACAACCAAAACCAAAGAAGAAGAAACATCATGAGGCTAAAAGGGAACAGAAAGAGCAGAACCTGCATCCTGTTAGCCCTGGAGATGGCATCCAAAAACAGGTGGGACTCAAAACATCAATTCCAAAAGGCTGACTATTCACAAAATCTAGTGTCTGTCAATATTAATGGAAAGTTTGTTGTTGTCAGGTGGTAGTAAAGCAGAACGCCACAGCCGAACAGCTGAAACAGAGGAAGTCTCTGGCTGCAGCTGAGCGAGAAGAAAACCAGAGGTTTGTGTCTTCATATTCACAGAAATATGGAACCTTGTGACCAATCGTAGCATGTTCTGTTGATGACTGCAGTTTATTTATGGTATTTACTGCATTTTGCTACAGTTTTGTTCTCCTTGTATCTGAATAGAAAACTGACTGAAATTTAACACCCTGCTTCCCTCTGCTTTTCAGAATGATTGTGTGCAACCAGGTAATGAAGTTCATCCTCGACAAGATTGAGAAGGACGAGAAGCAGGCAGCTAAGAAGAGAAAGAAGGAGGAGGTGGTGGAGCAGAAACGCTCCAAACAGAATGCCACCAAGCTGACTGCACTGCTGTACAAGCACAAAGAACAGCTGAAGGCTGAGATCCTGAAGAAGAGGGCCCTGCTGGACAAAGAGCTGCAGCTGCAAGTTCAGGTCAGCACACAGTCTGTCTTCAACATGATGTTTGTATCAAAAGTATGAGTCAAGATATCCAGGAATCTTTCTTGCCTTAAGACATGAAATGAGCGCAAGTTTCAAATACAGCAGAGGCACCATAATTATATCACGTCTTGTCTTCTTATCAGGAGGAGCTGAGGCGGGACATAGCCCGGCTGCAGAAAGAAAAGGAGAAGGCGAGAGCTGCTATCACCCAGGCTGCTGCAGCAACGGTCAAGGCAGCCGCGTCTCACTCGTCCCAACCTCCTCTCTCAACACATTCCTCTCACAGCGTGCACACGGTGCCCTCATCTTCCTCGTCCCATAAACGGAAGAGGGAAGAGGAGAGAGACAAAGACAGAAACAGAGATAAGGACAGGCATCACGACAAGGACAAGAAACGGGACAGGGATAAGGACAGAGACAGATACAGAGACAGAAATAAAGACAGAGACAGGGATAGAGAGAGGGAGAAAGACCGTGAGCGAGACAGACATCGGGACAGGGATAAGGACAGGGACAGAGACAGGGACAGAGACAAAGACAGAGATTCCACCTCATCAAAACACAAGAAGAAGAAGAAGCTCTCTTCTACCTCAAAGGATCACAAGAAGGACAGCAAGTTGTACTGTATCTGCAAAACACCCTACGACGAGTCCAAGTAAGCTCCGCAAAATACTCAAGTAATATGATTACTTTTCAAAATGTTACTGTGATGCACATTGGATGCATAAGAACTGAATCATCGCTATGCCTGTTTAACGGAGCATTAAGTAACATTTACTCTTTTTTCTCTCAGGTTTTACATAGGCTGCGATCTGTGCTCGAACTGGTTCCATGGCGCCTGCGTTGGCATCACAGAGAAGGAGGCCAAGAAGTTGGAGGACTTTGTGTGTAATGACTGCAAACGTGGTCAGGAGGGTGGAAGCAATGAGGAGTTATACTGCATCTGCAGGACACCATATGACGAATCACAGTATGTATCCTAATAAACTGCACAACTGTCATCGGCTCCTAGTGTAGCTGTTAGCATTGTTGTCGTCAAAGACCTGATGCATCTTTTGTGATTCATTGTTCCCTTCACTGTCTTTCTTCTACATTTGAAGCCCTTCATTGTTGTGCTCACCACACTGTATTCCCTTTTTCACCCACAGGTTTTACATAGGCTGCGACCGCTGCCAGAACTGGTATCACGGGCGCTGTGTGGGCATCCTGCAGAGTGAGGCCAATCACATCGATGTGTACGTCTGCCCACAGTGCCAGTCAACGGAAGACGCCATGACGGTCCTCACGCCGCTCACTGACAAAGACTACGAGGGACTAAAAAGAATATTACGCTCGTTACAGGTATTCTGACATGTCTGCTTGTGTCCGTCCTTCGTGCACAACTAAACTCCTCATCTGAGTCTGGGTCTGACTGAGGCTCAAACAAGTAGGAATCACTCTTTATGTTTCCTTTGATGCTAAATATTAGTAATCTCGACGCGCACTGCCCTTTCACTGGTCAAAGAGCAGTGATGGTGGGCGGGGCATAGGTCAGTCCTGTCAGCTGTCACCTGAGGATCCCTTACTGAAGAAAGGATCTGATAAAGCATCACTGTTCAAACTGGACCTCCTGGCTTGCTATGAAGTTGTTAAATCCACCTCATACTGACAGTTCCACAGCCTTATCTAGATCAAGTATAACGCAAACATGGCCACACTTTCTTATCAAACGTTTATTCAGCATTCAGTGATAAAGTTATTATCTTCTCACATCCAATGCTCACTGGAAGAACCTTTGCAAATAATTTAGTCTCTCCTGCCTTCAGTATTATCAGTACTTGTCTTAAAAACTATTTGTGTAAGAAATTTTTCTTTTTTTTTTCTTTTTTTAACAGTCTCACAAAATGGCGTGGCCTTTCCTGGAACCGGTGGATCCACACGATGCACCGGATTATTACCGTGTCATCAAGGAGCCAATGGGTAAAAACAAATGAGAATTTTTCTTGACTGGCTTTTCTTAAACACGAGAAAATGTTCTACATGTCCATTGTCGCAGCCATTACTTGTTACTTTCCAAAGTGTTTATATCATGGTGTCCTGTGATGTAGTAAACGTTCTGTCTCTTGTAGACTTTTCCACAATGGAAACCCGTTTGCAAAAGCGACATTACCACAAGCTCACCGAGTTTGTGGCAGATGTGACCAAAATCTTCGACAACTGCCGCTACTACAACCCCAACGACACGCCCTTCTTTCAGTGTGCAGAGGTGCTTGAAGCCTTCTTTGTACAGAAGCTTAAAGGTTTCAAAGCGAGCAGGTAAGGGTTGGTGCTCCTGTAGCTGCAGACTCCCGAGGTTCCTAGATCTCTTTCCTGCTCCATGCTCACCTTGCGTGCTTTGACTCCGGCCACATTCATTTGTTCCTTTGCTGGTCATGCATTTATGCCTGTCATTCACTTTTGACTTTTGTTTAAACCACTGGCATGTGTAGTGAGTGTTATTTTGCATTAGATGTAGACTTGATGTGCTTTGGCTGTACTAAACCAACTGAGCTGACAAACTTTAAGACATTATGTCCAATGTCTTAACATATCTTCGTGCCATGTTACTCTTGTACTGTGTTTCATCTTGCATTTGTGTCTGTTCACCTTTGCTGCATGCCTTTGATTTATTCCATCCCATTTTCTTCTTTTCTTACAGATTGTCAAATTCTTAAGTGAGCCAGTCTGGATGGACTGGATGCTGGGGTCTCTGTTAATAATGACATGGAAAATTTCTATTTCCAGAACAGCAAAAATATCCATGACTAAAGAAAAAAAAAACACCTCCATAACACAAACACAAACACCAAATGTGCTTTCATGTACTTGCCACCAATTCAGCATTTTCAGTAACCATCATAATATCCAGTGAAATCACAAAAAGGCAGCCATGTTGATATGTTTTCATCATGTAATTGAGGGACATGCTTTCTTCTCTTCACACAAGTCTGGCTTTTGTCTAAGAATCCATCATGGTAGCAGTGACGTTTTCAGTAGGTTTTTAAATGCATTTTCGTTCTGAAATTGGAATTATTTTCTGCTCTACATCTGAGTTGGACTGGATAATGTTTGACCTTAAGAGATGTAAAAAAAAAAAAAAATAAAGCTGCATATTTTATTATAGAGAGATATTTATGAAAAGTTTTGTATGTTAACATCACTTATAGTTTGATTTAACAGGTCGTTAAAGGTGGTTGTCTTGAATGTATATACTTTTTATCATGTACAGTGGTTGTAAGATATCTGACTCTGCATTTGAATGTTTTAAATAATAATGAAACAAATCATTTTAGATGCTATTATATTATGATGTGATACTGTACTATTAAGAATGGGGAATATGACCTCATCTTGTTCCTTATTTCACAAAGTAACCTCAGTTTGTAGTTGCGAAAGATAGCTTTAGTAATAAAGGCATTCCCAGTAAATTACAATAACATGGCTGCAGGATTCTCTGCTGACCTCTGTGCATCCTCTCTGTCTGTCTGTTGAGATGTCACAACAAGAAACAAAATGCGAAGGGCTCTCAACTTTCCCCTTTCTTCACATTCTGTAGGTCTCATAACAACAAGCTACAGTGTTCTTCAGCCTCTTAGAAAGCATCGCACATTGCTCAGACAAAATGCACTTGCCAAGAATATGGCTTTTCTGAACTGTAACTCTGGCAGACTCCTGCCTCATCCTATGTTTGGGGTCTGATCCTACGACTGTCGGTGCAACCAGCACTGCTGCTTTCAACAGAACTGTTCAGGCAGAGCGGCCCTCTGCTTATTTGAACTCGAAGGGACCTTTTTTGGACCTGTTCTTCATCAGTGGGACTGTACTGAGGAGCGCTGAGGCATTTCAGAAGAAAGTTTACCTCGGAGAAAAGACTCTTAAAGAGCTCTCATATTTCCATGTTCTTTATTTTATTTTGTTTGTTTTTTACCTTTTTTCTTGTTATAAATCCCTCAGGCCATCCTTGTGGTCATCATGTCCAACGAGAAATAGGAAATTGAATACTGACATACAGTGGCTGAGTGATACTGAGCATAGCAAATCATCAGTTTTGTGTCTAAATTCAGATAGTTTGAAGTGGCATGAAAGACAGTTGTACTAAATATCTTGACATCAGTAGTTTGCTTGGTTAAACGTATGTAACCTACTGAAAGAAAGGTAATAAGCTATTGTAAATGCATTGCTCTACAGTAGTGACTGACTGAGAAGGATCAAACAGTGTATTTGAAGGTTCCTGCCCTGTTTGTAAAAATTTGTCAGATTTTGACTGAATTTCTTTTTCTTTTTTTTGTATTACATCTGAAGAAATATTGATGTATATGGAACTTAATAAAATGGAAAACACTTAATTTTTTCCTTGTGTGTTTTTGTGGCAGAAATTAGAAAAGTTATTTATCAAACTTTAAATTTTTATTTGTCCAACTGTTTGTTTACATGCTGTGTCATATATCAGGGAAATGATATATAAAAACTATAAACTAGTGATATATAACTATAAAAGGATAATATATAGTGAAGATAAAGAATTGACAAAAAATGTGTTCAGTCACTTTTTTTTTCTTTGGACCCTTGGAGATGCATAAAAATCTTGCATTTCATTTGAAACACGTCAGAAATTGTCCTGTTTTCCTATCTGTTAAATGAGTTTTAGTCAGCAAGTCCTTTGTTCGTAATATTACAGTAAATACAAAAAAATGCAAGGTTACACTTACTGTATAATCCATTAACAAATATTAAAAAATCTATTGTTGTAATGAAAAAATGACAGGTATTGAAAGCCATTTAGACAAAGTCGGCATGGCGGAGAATTAAATGTACTTGTATTCGGGAATTTGTTTGATTTACGACCAACCACATTGAATATTTCAGAAACGTATTGCACCGATCTGAGAACAGTACGTTTCCTCCAACATCGAATGAATAAAAAAGAAGAGAGCAGAAAACTGACCATGAATCAGATTCAAAATTGTTTTAGCTCAGATCTCGCGATGTTACGGTGCACCACGACACTTCCTGAGTGCTCTCTGGTTTTTTTTAAACAGGCCAATAAACGGACGAGGCCGAATGCCTTCGCTTAAACAGCCCAATCAGGAGGCTTAGTTACAGGAATTAAAAGGTCTGTGCGGCACTGTCCACGAACCACAACCCTTTCGCGACGACAAGGTAAGTGGCGACTGCCTGTGTACTTTCTTTATTTAAAGGAATTTCAATTGCCCTTATGGAAAAATATAGTTTTCATATTTTTTCTTAGTGGTGTCATATATATTTCTAATTGGAGCTAGCTAACAGCAGGCCTAACGTCAAACCGGCGGTCCGCTTAGCTTGACATGCTAGTAGTAGTTTGTTCAGCTCTCACGAGGTAGTTCAAATGAAGTTATTCCGACTAACTCTGGCTCATTTTTTTACACAGGAAAAACAACACAAAAACCAATCTCACTGTTGCTTAGCTTCCCTGGCACTTGAAAATGTCTGAGAACGTCGCTCGTCTGAACAAGTTTAAGAACAAAGGCAAAGACGCCAACGTGAGTTTCCTCCTAACAAGTGACATTTAGCTCCTGTCTATGTGAGGCCGCAGTTATTAATGTGTGACCTTTTTTTTTTTTTTTTTAAATTTTAAATGAACACAGGAACTTCGACGCAGGAGAGTAGAAGTGAACGTCGAGCTCCGCAAGGCGAAGAAAGATGATCAGATCTTCAAAAGAAGAAATGTGTCTGCATTCCCAGATGAAGCGACCTCTCCTCTTCAGGAAAGAACCCAGAACTGTCAGGTTAGCCTTTAAACCTATTAAATGAAGTAAACTAGGTGGTGTTGATATTAATCCAATCCACTTTATTTGTATAGCACATTTAAACAACAAACATGTCTCCCAAAGTGCTGTACATAGAATAAATAAAAAAAACCCAAACATTTCCATATAACAGTAAGAAATAAATAATCAAATAAGTGCATAAATCTAAAACGATGCTATAAATATCCAGAAGATGAACGACGTCCAGCACACTTGAACAACACTAACGTTATTATAACTCAATAGCCACAAATGATATACTGTATATGGAGGATGCTTGTGAACAGGATTAAGGTCTCTAGTGATTTTGGAAACTGTCAGTTTTGCTGAATTTTTGTTGTTTTTATCGTTCTGTGTGACAACAGCAGGCTGTCCGACAGTGGACAGTTGAAGAGATTCTGGCAGGAGTAAACAGCGGAAATGCTGAGACCCAGCTCCAGGCTACACAGGCTGCACGGTAATAAGAGCTAATCAAATTATAATATAACTTTATGCCTCACTATGCAATCAAAATCACCAATCATTGCCTTAATGACTTATTTTTCTGTTCTGTCCTGATCATAGCAAACTGTTGTCTCGTGACAAGCATCCTCCCATTGACCAGATGATCAGTGCTGGTCTGATCCCCAAGTTTGTCGCCTTCCTGGGCTTGACAGACTGTCCTCCAATCCAATTTGAGGCTTCCTGGGCTCTGACCAATATCGCCTCTGGTACAACTGATCAGACAGCTGCTGTTGTTGAGGGTGGAGCCATTCCTGCCTTTATTGCCCTGGTCACATCCCCCCATCAGCACATCAGCGAGCAAGCAGTCTGGGCTCTTGGAAACATTGCTGGTAACTAGCAAGATATAACTGCCTTCAGTATTATCATGACTATTTAGTTAAAAGCAAATTTAATACTTTTGTTTTTATATTCATTATTGTTTTTGCTTTGTAGGTGATGGCTCAGCACTAAGAGACAGGGTCATCAAGCATGGAGCTGTGATACCTCTGCTCAATCTGCTGGCAGTTCCTGACCTGTCTGTGTTTACTGTAAGTGTTATCATACAGGGTCAATTCAAAGTATTAAAAGTTTGGAAAATGCTTTATTTTATTTAGTTAGGTATCAAGGTTACACCCTGAAAGAATTAAAATGAAACTGTTCCATTGTCATATTTGTTCATGTCAAAATGAGTGATCAAATACTAACAATCAAAACACACAAGCAAAGTTAATATGAAAAGCTGCTTAAATAAACAGAGACAACATGTTTTTTGGGGGGGCGGGGGGTTAGTTGTTTTTTTTTTTGTTTGGTTGTTTTT